>JAECMU010080393.1:0-20849 GCA_016106625.1 Dracogyra subfuscus
AACCCAGTACCTACCAGCCTGTTTTCCGGCGACTTAACCGCTAGGCCACCGAGGCCGGTCAGTTTGTTTCTGGTCGTCGTGGTATTTATACTAGTTACAGATGCATTTTAATGAAACAGAAGAGACAATTGTGTACCTCTGGAATTGAGACAGCCGCTTTAAGCGTTGGTGTAACTAATTTAAAAAAAAAAAAAAAAAAAAAAAAAAAAAACTAAGAGACAAAAATCTGAAGAAAATTTTAAAACAAATCAGTATTATGTTTTACATTTACAAACTTACTACAAATGTGTGCTCTAGTAGTGTCGTAATACAAAACAGACGAATTATTAAAAATTAAAACTTCAGGTGAATTTATTTTATCAATTTCTTATCTGTTATTATTTTTTATTTTTAAAAATTACTTTTTTTTCTTTCTTTTTTTTTTTGCGATGGAAGCGACAAGAGCACCACATGGGGTCGTCGGACTGTCGCACCTCGTGAGTGACCATTGATTTACAGACAAAACTTAACGTCTACTATTTCCATACGCTTTCCCCGGTGGTTTATTCCGGTCCAAGGGTTTCAACCCCTCCCCCGGTTTCAGATTAACCACCTTTAAGAAAGGCCCCAGACTGACCTTTCGTGTCCCTTAAGGGTCGATGGGTTTTTCAGAATTATTCTATTGTTCCTACCATGAAACAAAATGTTGCTTTCATTCCGAGTTTGTTATTTTAACAAGCTTGTTAACTCAAAGACGGACAATACCGAAACGAAATGTTTTCTTTTCCGTTGATGATTCTGTAGAAAGTGATTTACGTTTACTTTTAAAGAAATAAAGGAATAATCAAGTCCTAATGACTGCCCACCCTTGTACATGCCTGTTCATAATGAAACGAGTTAAGATAAAGACCCATTCTGAGTCGTCTTTTTAAAACCGAATATACCTCCCATGCGAAAACTAATGATATGTACATATACTGTTTCATTCCAATGTGGAGGGGAAGAGTTAAGAAAATAAACGGACGGTATTATAAAAATTGAGAGTAAACTATGAAGGTCTATGCAAAGACGTCCTGGGAAGAGTAACAAAGGACTTGTAGTCGTGGAATGGAGCAAAGACATTTAGTTTATCGTTTTGTGCACGGGTTCAGTAGTTGCAATTTGAATTTTTGAATACTGATTGTTATTACAGCTTTTTCGAATAGGCGACTACTGTCCTGTCACCTTTTTCGCCAAACATTTATGTACACACAGAGAGATGCACGACAGAGAAAGCAACAAACACACCCACGCACACATACAGATATACACACAGACACGCACACAGAAATACACACACGCACTCATGTACACACGCACACAAACACACACACACACACACACACACACACATACACACGACAATACATACATACCGATTGATTATACATTTATGGTTGTACCAAATACAGATACGTACAAATCTCCACCTATATGGAATTGTAAGTGTATGCAACACAATTTAATTCCAAATATGACCTAGTAAAGTCTCTATTTTATTCAATGTGCAATGTTTCAATTCATTTCTTTTGAACTTATTTTCGTGCGTATATCTAGGTTCAAGCACGCTGTCCTGGGCATACACCTAAGCTATCTAGGGTGTCTGTCCACGGCAGTGGGTTAGCAGTTAGTGGCTAGTGAGAGAGACGAGGGTGTAGTGGTCTTACACCTTCCCATTGTGTCGATGGGAGCCGGTACCGGGTTGGGAACCCTATACCTACGGATAGCCCAGATAGCTGTGGTATGTGCTCAGGACAGCGTGCTTTAACCTTAATTGGATATATACAGATTTTTTTTTTTAATTGTGATTTACTTTAAGTTTGAGCGGCTGTACTATTTATACCTATAGAATACTAACGTCAAATATTTCTTTCATAATAAACTGACAAGTAAATATTTTGTAAATACCATTTTAAAGGGACATTCCTGAGTTTTCTGCATTGTAAAATGTTTCCGACTAATACACTATTTCTACGATTAAACTTACATATTAAATATATTTTTTGGTTTATAATATCAGTGTCTGTATATTCAATTTGTTTCTGGTCGTCTAAATATTTGTAATAAGACACAACTGGATTTCGTCTTCGAAAAGTTTCGTACGTACGAAAAATATATATTTTAGGAAATAAAATGAAATTCAACCTAGAACAAATATTAGAACAATCAAAAACACGTTTAATATACAGCCACTAATATTTTACAATCGTTAAAAACTTACAGCAAACTCAGGAATGTCCCTTTAATGATACTCTACCTAATTTAGCATTTATTTCTTTGGGCTCTCATTGATGTACATCGATCCCCGTCAGCTAACCACTGGGTTTTTTTCTCGACATAACCATATGTCCGACGCTGATATAACCGTAATTATAATGTGTTGAGTGCGTCGTTAAACAAACAAAAACAAAAACAAAATCATTGATGTACAAGGTGGTGTTTACGTTTGAATTTAAAATAAAGATGTCCGTAAACAAGAGATTTGTGTCCTTTATTGGAACAATTTATAACACTTTTTGATCTATATGTGTCAATTTTATTTACCGTTAAACAAACTTTTTAATTTAAAACTGCAAGTTAACTGATTATTTCGAATTTCAGCATAAATTATTAATTATGACAGCATATTTAGTGAATATAAATCCAATATAAATACTTTAGAAGGTTACTCAATATCACAGCCACTTAAAGGTGCTATATCATAGTTATATGTTAGCATCTGTTTGTGATAAACATTCTCCAATAAAAAATTATTTTCTACTAGTACATACAATGATTTCTTATGATCATTTATAGGCATATACCATAGTTAAAGGTGTAGTCTTTAAAAGTTAAAGCAAAATGTAATAAAAGCATGATTTGCAATAGCTGTCATTATGCAAATTTGAAATAGCACCTTTAATACTGATATAATAGATCACAAATTCAAAACGGTTTCTGACAGTTTTGCTCAAAAGTTACTTATAAATGTCTACACAAATTTTGTTTTGTAGAGGAATAGGTGAAAACATCATCAAAAACGGTCCCTCACATATAGCAATGAAATTGACACATGTTGGCCAAAATCTGTTATAGTCTGTTCCAATGAAGTGCACAAATCACCTGTTTGCTGACATAATTCTTTTAATTTCAAGAGTAAACACCACATTGTATATCACTGAGAGCCAAAACAAGTAAATGCTAAATTAGGTAGACGATCATTAAATAGATATTTACAATATATTTTCATGTCTGTTTAATATGTAAGAAATAATCGACGAAAATAATTTTTATTCTATTTCCGACAGCACTTTTTTTAATTATAATATATATGTTAATTTAAAAAAAGCATGTTTAATTGTTCCTATTGTCGTCTATGTGATTTGATTTAGTAATATTAACTGTATATAGATGGTACACACATTCAAGTCTGCTGTGCACGTGTTGCCGTTCGTTGTTACTATTGTCGTCTATGTGATATGATTTAGTGGTATTAACTGTATATAGATGGTACACACATTCTAGTCTGCTGTGCACGTGTTGCATTCATTGTTACTATTGTCGTCTATGTGATTTGATTTAGTGGTATTAACTGTATATAGATGGTACACACATTCAAGTCTACTGTTGCATGTGTTGCCATTCGTTGTATCCGTACAAATTTCGCGTAAATAGAAAGCGTGGAGAGAAAATGTACTGGAGGTATACTACGTCGCAATGCAGAGCCTACGTTGTGACTGTGGACAACATGCTCCAGATGGCAGAGAAGATACAGCACAACCACGCGGCGGTGCCATTAAGCACGTTGATGATTTCAAGGCGAAACTTACGTCGATGAGATTTCCAATCACCACGCCAATATATTTAATTAATTAATTAATTAAATAATTTATTAGTACTGTAATACCCACAACGTAACCAGCAATATGAATTTGGATTAAGCGTGGGATACTTGAACCTTCTTAGTGGACCCATTGTGTGTGTGTGTGTGTGTGTGTGTGTGTGTGTGTGGTGTGTTGTGTGTGTGTGTTTGTGTGTGTGACAGTGGGAGGCATTGAAGATGAATTACATTTGTATCAAATTTTTTATTTTATAATGATATTAGAGTATCATATTTAAAGAAATAACATAATCAGTCTTTATGGAATCTTGATAAATATGTATATATCTATATATCTAAAAACTATATAATTATATTTTTATTATCCTAATTCTTACGTTTAATTTTGTTCCTGTATTTTTATACTGTAACCTATTACACAACTGTTTCTGTTTTATAACTGTATTCTTGTCTGTTTTGTGTGTTTATAGTCATGCTGACTTTGGCAAATAAATAAATTGAACTGAAATTGAATTGTAGTAATAGTAGTAGTAGTAATAGCTGCGGTACAGTATCATCTCGTTGTTACCTTTTGACTGCGCACACCGTCAACCAGGTAAAACGGCAATTAATGAGTACCGGGAAATCGACAGTTCATCACTGGTACATTTCAGCTTGTCCCGCTAAGTAGACACAATTTTAAGATCATTTATACAAGTTGTCGACTGTTGATGGTGTAGGCTGAAGAGACAGACCGCAGTATCAGCTTCAAACAGCACATGTCCAGTCATCCTTGGCGGAAAATAACACCCCCCCCCAAAAAAAAAATAAAAAAATAATAATAATCAGCTAGAGACCTATTCGAAAGGGGTGTCTTTATTCAACTCGGTCAGCGGTTGACGACAGAACACAAGAGGGTTTACGAAGTATTTAACGCTTTAAAGTCTCCCCGATCAATGTTTGCGATTGCAACCTAATTCTTAAATTCTTTAATCCCTAGGAAGAAGCTTCCCCTCTTTCTGGATTTGTAGCAAAAACAGTGTGTGCTATTGATCTTATACAACCCATTCATATAGCAATTAGTTTCCATAAACCTGACCAAAAAACCCACAAAAAACAACAACAAACAAGCACACAAAAATTATATAAAACACAATATAAAAAAACCCACACCAAAAGAAAAAAACAAACAAAACACTTTTTGAATAAGTAGGCTTAACATATTTTAGCTATACGGCTATATAGCGTTGGACATATGGTTAAAAATATTTTCCGGAGTTTTTTGCCCTAGCAAACCATCTGTTTGTTACCCTAACAAAATCCAAAAAAAAAAAATCCTTTATAAAAACAAAACGAAACAAAAAAAAAACAACCCACTACCCAAGATGATTTAAAAATAAAGTTAAATTTCTTTTATTTCACGACACCACTAGAACCCATTGATTAATCATCGGCTATTGGATGTCAAACATTTGGTCATTCTGACTTGTAGTCATCAGAGGAAGCCCGCTACATTTTGTTTTCTATTAGCACCAAGAAATCTTTTACGCGCACTTTTACGTCCCACAGTGATGCAAAGATATACTGCTTAGACACGCTTGAATATTGTCGTATAAAATCCTACGACGTAAATAGCACGCAGAATCTTGTTCCACTTTCCATCAGATCGCCATACACGGCAGGTGTCCACAGACGACATAGAGATCTTATGCTGGGTCCGAGCTGTGGACCCCAGAGCAGCCAGGGGCACGGCAGGTTGACCCCGCGGGTACCCAGTCTTATTGAAGGCACGTCGTCGAGTGATTTGAGCCGAGCTCTTGAGTTTGCAAATTGGTGTAAGAACTGTGAATTTTTTTTCTCAAGTTGTCATGTTTTAGAAGAAAAAAACACTACAAATAACACTGAGTTTGGACATTGCAACTGATACTGTGTTTTGTCATCGGCTACATTTGTTAACATTTGCACTGACATTGAAAAAAACACTAATTCGATTTTTGTCTTTTTTGTTATTTTAAAAAAGCGAAATAAAATGATTGTAACATAAACGAAGGGCGTGATATAAATAATTAAACTTCTAAATTGAAAAAAATAATTTACGAGTTTTATAAACAGGCAAGTTATACAATTTGCGCATGCTATTATTTGTGTCTGTTTATGTAAAATGAAAAATATCAATCCTTAATTGTTACTAGTATTCAATAAAATATTAACGTGCTAATAAAACTTGATGCAAAATTCGAATTAATAAAGAAATAGATATGTTTGTGTTTTAATGTGAGCGATAAAAATAATATTTGTAAAATCTAATATTTTGTTGGTGTAAAACAATATATAATTTTTAACTCATGTCTATAACATATGTCCTATATTATTACTGATGATTTTGAAGGAACATGATCTGTTTCGCTTATATTGTAAAATAATTCCATGTTTCCATTTCATTTGTCCTTTGTGAACTTGACGGTATTTACTTGGCTATTTGTGTGTGACGTACTCTGGTTAAGATTTGTTTTAAAAGTATCCATATAGAGAGTAAACCATTTTTCATACCCATAAGTTACTATAAGCTGAAATTTGCATTAACGTGATATCCAGTAGCATGTATGTAACAGATAAATATCAACCTGCTCTGAGGGGATTCGAACCACGGACTCTCAGTACGAACCAACTGAGCTAATAAGGACATTCACTAGCTACTGGCAGTAGGAGCACTTTATACCAACACTACTGCATATAACTGCCGATCTAGGATATTAGTTCTGGAATATTACCAATCTGATGCCCAGTTACCGATCGATCCGTGTTGAGGTGTCGCTAAACATTCTTTGTGTGTTTGTTTCGTTCGTTCGTTTGTTCGTTCGTTTGTTCGACCATAAAAGCTAACCTTTAGTTTAAAAGGAAGGAAACGACGCATTCAGCACATTTTATTTACGGTTATATGGGGTCGGACATATGGTTAAGGACCACACACAGACATTGAAAGAGAAAACCCGCTGTCGCCACTTCATGCGCTACTCTTTTTGATTAGCATCAAGGGATCTTTTATATGCACCATCTTACAGACAGGATAGTACATACCACGGCCTTTGTTACACCAGTTGTGGAGCACTGGCTTGAACGATAAATAGCCCAATGGGCCCACTGACGGGGATCGTTAAAAACAAAGAAGAACCAAGGGACAGTAATGATAGGATTCACCATAAAGAGGATATTTTAAAACTGAAAGTCACATTTTTTAGCATTTTGTTTCCGGGGTGGCAACTGTTCCTACTCGTCCCACTAGAAACGGCCGTGAAACGTGGCAACAATACAATCCTGGTATTTCATAATAATTAATGTTGCTTTGCAAAATCGTCATGGTGGATATATATCTTACTAAATCGAATTCACTAGCTATCCACAGTCCTATCTCCCAACAAAGACATTGTGAAAATTATGACAGCAAATCGTCATTTGTGCTGATTAAAAAATTCTCAAAACGATTCCCTTTTCTCCTCTCATTTATTTGCGATCTCTCTTTCCATTCACAAACGTAAACATCATGGACAATGACGTGTTCAGGATGTACACCACAGAACGTGTAATTTGTACGGTCCGCCGTAACCGTGACTCCGACACCCGTATTGGTACTGGAGTACGCATGGCAGGTGACCTCTGCACGTGGGGCCAATTATTGTCACACTTTCTTTGTCGCCACAGCAAAGTTAGCGACATCGGTCTGATGTTTGTAGAAAGCGAATAAAACAAACAGTTTGTCGAAAGGCAAACACATTAATAGATTGTTCACTTATAACTCAACCCCGGTGGGATAATATCGCCATTACGATAGCTTAGATTGGACGAAATGCTAAGGGCAATAACTTTGAAAAGAGCATTGCTCGCTTTCCGTTTCGCATTGATTTCGAAAAACCAGTATGTGCCCGGTGACAGTTGTGACAATGAAAAGGGGAAAAGACTGTCAACATTCTTCCATTTAATAAGTTCCCAGATGAAGAAAAGATTGTCTCGCGGTGAACAAAATAAAATATAAAAATAGGTCACCAAATAATGTGACCATTTCGGCAGAAAATTAAGTCCAGAAAGAGAAAAATATTATCAAACAGACACATTATGATTCTGTCACAGATAACGCGAGTTTCATAAACATTCGAAACATTTCGAAAAAGAAAACAAAGATACATTTCTCTGAATGTTCGCAATTATGCGAATGTTTTTAATAAAATTAAAAAGTTGACATTTTAATATTTGCTTTCGGTTGATCTTTCCTTGCATTGCCTAACTGATTGGATTATAATGAGTTTGTCGGTTCTTTGACGTGTAATTCCGCTCGTGGTCATATCTGTGTATTTATCACAATTATTTCATCTCCCACCCGTGATTAGGCCGAATGGAGTAATTCGCAGTAAAAATCCAAAACAAACCAACACGTGATGCGTATAATGGAAGTAAACAATAACCTACCGGACTCGGTGGTGTAAGGTTAAGCCATCGGACATAAGGCTGGTAGGTACTGGGTTCGCAGCTCGGTACCGGCTCCTCCCACCCTGAGCGAGTTTTAACGACTCATTGTGTAGGTATAAGACCACTACACAGACTTCTATTTCACTAGCACTAAGAACTAACCAATAACCCACTGTCCTGGACAGACAGCCCAAATACTTTATGTGTGTGTGTGTTCCCAGGAGAGCGTTCTTGAACCTTACTTGAATATAAGCACGAAAATAAGTTGAAATAAATAAATAATCTACACTATGTACTGGCTAGTAGTAGCTTACTTTACACATACCAAGTTGTTCTATTAATTTTAGCAGATATCTTTGAATTCATTTAGGCATTACAAGGAATGAATGGATGAATGAATGAATGAATGTTTAACAACACTCCAGCACGAAAAATACATTGGCTATTGGGTGTCAAAGTATGATTAAGTAAAACAAAAACCAGTAATTAAACAAAACTGTTATAAAAAGGTCTATTCAGTCACCATTACGTTTGAAATAACATTTTATTGTTTCATATCAGGTATCACTGAATCACATAGTTTGTTAGTTTTTCATTTTTCTTTACTTAAATATTTCTTTATTTATATTATTTACCCTTTCTTTCTTTTTTATTTTGTTTTGTCTTCTTTCTTTTTTTTTTCTTTTTTTTTCTTTTTTTTTTCTTTTATTATTATTTTTTTTTTTTTTTGGGGGGGGGAAGGATTTTAACCACTCGTCGACAAATGACTCATCTTAGCTACAAAAATACACATAGCTAAAACGACAAGTGAGGTTTAAGGATTTCCTTATTCGTATTTCCTTTGTTTGTATATGTGTATGCATGTATTGTGCACCTAGTACACACTATTCCAAATGTCTGCCTGCATTGATATGCGTTTTATGTTTTGTCTATTCGTGTTTTCTATAGAGGTGCATTACACCCACGAATGCACATATTGCCTTTCAATTAGCAAACCATTGAACATGCAGAATGTAAACACTTCAGTTGCATTTGTATTTTAAATACCGTGTTTAAATTTCAAAGTCCTTATGTTGAGTATCTCTTAACGTATGAGAACCCCGCTCACGGAACAATCGTACATGGAACCAAAACGTGAATAGCATGTAGTGAGCCCAGCCAGTACTGTTAAATGTTGAACACAGGGAGCCGAAACAGAGAGTTTTGTGCTTTGGTTGTTATTTCAGAATTCTGTCTTACTTTAAGGTTCTTGAGAAATCTTTGAACACAAACAGAAAACGAAGTAAAAGTAAGAAAGAAAGAATGAACCACAGAAGAAAAATATAAGACAATTCAGTAAAAACTGAGAGAAAAAATGCATACCAAAAAACGTAACATAGTGCTAATAAATAGAGCCACGACTTACAGGAATTTAAAGATTGTATGAAAATAAAAAATGAATGAAAAAACAAGTATGTGTTATAATTTAAGCTTGAGAAATGAGGTTAGTTAGTTCAACGTTCACATTGTTGTTAGCGTCATAGACAGATGGGCCAATCGAATTTGAAAGCAAAAATATGCGGGGAAATCGAGACTACAATATCAAACACTCTAGTACTACCGCGGCCATATTTTAAATGAAATTACGATTTTTTAAAAAGAAGAGTTTTGAACTTCATTTCTGACTAGGTAGCAATAAATGAACGAATAAATTAGAACTAAAACAGAGATAACGTTATACAGGGTCGTACATACTTTCTTTCCTTCTTTTTTTTTAAATTCCAGGAACTAGCATAAACAGGGGCGTAGGTTAGGGGGTTTCGGGGTGGGGTGGGGTGGGGGTGGTGTTCGTCCGCTGAGACAAATGGTCCGCTTTCAGAACTAAAACATACAGGTTTATACATATGGAGTTTCTGGTGGTGCAAAAAGAAAATAGAAAAACGACAATATTAATTTGCACCTAACTTGAAATGCTACTGCTTGTAATTTCTCATCAGTAGATAAAGACGTCACTGTTACTAGTTACGTATTAGGTATATGACTTATACGGCTTAAATTACATATTTATTCCTTGATGGTAGGTGTTTTGTCTTGATGTATACGCTGTTATATTTGTGTATAGTGTATATAATACAGTATGTAGTGGGTGTTGAATCCCCGGCATTAACGCACAAAATGTTCAAATTCCATTGTTCACAGCTATGCATTGTTGAAGAATAATCTACAGATAGAAATCGCTTGACGTCAAAGGTATCGATTAAAGAGATTTGGTTTTGAGGACAGATTCGGATTTTTCACGAGAAATATCAATCGTTTTTAACATCGCTTTTCCAGTGTTAACGAAGAAACTCAATTATTATTATCATAACAAAAATGGACAACCGATCTCAAAAGTTTTAGCAACTCTCAACCGTTAGCAACAATGACGACATATCTCGATTTACTAGTATAATGTTATATTTAGATTATTTGTGACCATCACTTAAAAGTATAATACCAAAAGCAATAGATATTTAAGGAAATATTTGGATCTTAAACGACATTTCTAGAGTTTTGGATAACACATTCCGATTTTCAAGACAATTATTTAAGACAAATCTCGATTTTTGTTCTACTCTATAATTTAATTTGTCAAAGACCTAGCAACTTTAATTTTTTTTTAACATGTCAAGTAAGGTTAAAAAAAAATTTAAAATGTAAAAAAGTGGATGTCATCGAATGTCGTCAGTAATGGTACGGACTTGTTTTTTGAGCGGACCGTTAAGAGTGCCTGAAACAAACCAGCGTGATCGTTACCGACTCGCGAACCCATTCATCTCGGAAATCTTTCACAAGTGACGGCTTTTGTAAACATGACGCACATGGCCGCGTCCCACGACTCTGTCCCTTGATCTCCCAGATCGATACCCTCTTACTCGAGCACGCGAGATCGTACTGGTCCGGTTCCCTCTTCTTGTCTAGCCAGAATTCTGGTTGCGGTCCGATTATTATGCATTCATCGGCCACGTGCACGAGTGGCGGATGAATTTAACCAAAATGTTAGTTTTTGTTAAAAAAAGAGAAAGATTCTTTTTTTTTTGCTACAAAAAGATGCTTCTTCTGTTTTAAAATTCAAATTCGAGAAAAAAGAGAGGACTTTTTATATAAACAATATGGATAAATTCAATAAAAGAAACATTTTATGGCCAATTTGTTATAGTTATTTGCCGAGAACTATTGAAGACAATTAAAAAAGCGGTCCGCCCTTTCGACTCATTGTTTCGCCTCCTTGCATCACTCCCAACAGTTTTATTCATAAAACTATTACCACTGAATAACAATATAACAGATCTTATCACCGTGTTGTCGGGACGTGGTGGAACAATTCAACCCGCACGTGCCAAAAGAATATAAACAATTATCGAAATACAATTAAAGATATTTTTCTGTTTTACTGTATAGTTTGAACTTAAAAAGCAAATGTCAATTTAAACAATTAGATACAGACTAAGAGTTATAAAGTGGCAAAATATATTTTGCATCGTGAATTCATTTGTAGATGTTTTATATTTTCTTTCTATAGTTTAAACTAACACTATTGGAATAATACCGTCTAACTATACTCAGAGGCATAAATAACGCAATGACCATTTCACTGAATAATCTCTTATAGAAATGTCAAATCACATATATGAAGTACTTGGACAACTAACACATTGGTAATAATTGTAAGTAAAAGAGGATGTTGTTCAAATTAGAAAACAATTGAATAAAATGATTTTTTTAGCAAAAAGCATAACTGGTGTGTTTATTACAACAATATAGCATTGCATATGAAAATCGTTTTGCATGTGCATTGCAGGCTCTCGTCTCCGTATAAAAGTAACCATGTTTTGTGTTTTCTGTCTTTCTTTAATGTGCCATAGTAAGTAATGTTAACAAATTGCAGTTTTATTGCCCAAAAATTACAGTTGTGTTTATGGTTTCAACGCACATTTAATTTTTTAAAAATGCCGATTTGAACAATATCTTCTTTCAGTTACAGTCGTTACCAGTATTCATTTGTTTAATGCTTAATACTGATGACATAATAGTTCTATAAGAAAATATCAGCGAAATACCTATTGCGTTATTTATGCCTCTCAGTATAGTATATATTTCTCAGAAAAACAACAACAACAACAACAACAACAAAACAAACAAAAAACAAACCCCACTTAAATCATTAGTAACTAAACTGAATTGAAAACGAAACAAAATAGAAAATGTATTCAATAAAAACAAAATCAGTATTAAATATGTTAAGGGACAAAAAGCTAGGTTTTTTTAATTATTATTATTTGCTAATTGTTTGTTCGTTTTAGTGGCAATGTTTTACTGACACAGTATAATGCATGAATTAAAATTATTTTATATTTCATTGGTATTATTGATGTTACTAAAATTCTGGTTGTTATGGTGTGTGTGTGTGTGTGTGTGTGTGTGTGTGTGTGTGTGTGTGTGTGTATGTGTGTGTGTGTGTATGTGTGTGTTTTTCTTGGGGGATATGTCACTTATAGTAACTTGTAAGGATGCACATATGATAACATAAAACCCCACCAAAAAACAAAACAAAAAACCCCACCACCACCAACAACAACGGCAGCAACAAGAATAAAACAAAAGCACCCAAATATTTTCTACCGTACGTGTGACATAACAGTTTTACAGGTAATGCTGCCTGCACTGATGGAAATAAATCTACAATGGATGGCGACAAGGCAATCATAATATAATTATTTAAAAGAATGTCAAACTCCACATTAATATTCATTACGTTCGTGAGAAGTTGACGAATGGTTAGTGGTAATATTTTATTAATTGCTTTTCAAATCTTATGATTATTCAAACTAGAAAGTAATAAAACATGTCGTCATACAAACTCTACCTGCGTTAAACATCTCAAGTAGATGATTACAAACAGTTCGCATTTTAAATCTAAAGATTATTCAAATTAGCAACCAATGAAAAGCCATTTTTACGAAAACCATGAACCCGTGTTGAAGTCAAAAGTAGATGGTCGTACACGCTTTAAGGGTTTAATTCTTAACCCTTTTCAGTGTTGTTTTGAATAATGTGAAAATTATGTATTGTTAACTATTGTGAAGCAATGACAATAATTCGTGTAGTGAGACGGAAGTAACACGATTGGCATAATCGCCTCTTTACTCATATTTTATTTAATAAATTGTTTTAATATTTGCCATGTATATCGTTCATTTCGACAACAGTGGTCATTTGAAAACACAATCATATCACTGTTTTAGTGCATTTCCACATACACGTTGCTTGATACATTTTTAGTTTACTTGTTACGAACATTAACTCCATTGAAATGAGATTTATATTTGTTTATATTATTTTAATTGGTTATTTACAGAATGAGAAATATTAACAAAGAACGTGTGTGTGAACGTGTGTGTGAACGTGTGTGTGTGCGTGCGTGTGTGTTTGTGTGTATGTACGTGTGTATATGTATGTGTGCGTGCGTTGTGTGTGTATTGTGTGTATGTATGTGTATGTGTGTGTATTGTTGTGTGTGCGTGCGTATGTGTGTGTATATTGTCGGTACGTATATGTGAGTGTATGTGTGTGTATTGTGTATTGTGTGTGTATGTGTGTGAGTGTGTATGTGTGTATGTGTCTGTGTGTGTGTGTGTATGTATGTCTGTGTGTGTATGTTTATGTGTGTGTCTATGTATATGTGTGTATGTCTGTGTGTGTATGTCTGTCAGTGTGTGTATGCCAGTGTGTCTCTCCCCCCTCTCTCTCTCTCTCTCTCTCTCTCTCTCTCTCTCTCTCTCTCTCTCTCTGTGTTTGTGTGTGTCAGGCCGTCCGTCAGGCCGGCCGTTTGTCTCATGCAGTTCAACAGTGAATATGTTATGAATACAAACCAATAAAATCCACCCGAACTATTATGTTATTATTTCGAAGGTTAATGAAAGATATCGAGTGCCTCCCTCCATCCCCGAAACTGATAACCCTATTGAATATGACATTATAACAAAATTAAAAAGGTATGGGGACTATTACTTTGACAATGTTTGACCTATGGGACTACACGTTTTACTGAAGGTGGCAAATACTCGTATACGTTTTTTAATGCAATTCCATATGCAACAGAGTTATAGAGGTGGGATTAAAAAAAATGTTTTGTTTGTTGTTGTTATTTGTTTGTTTATTTGTTGTTGTTGTTGTTGTTGTTTTTTTGTTGGGGGGAGGGTACCCGTAAATTTATTTGTTCTACATGTATATGCATTTTAGTTTAGTTTAGTGGGTGTTGTTCTGCATATCAAACGTATCGTTGCAACATACTCATATTTTATAAAACAAAGTGATGATAGACTAAGTTCTAACAATATTGTTCTTTTGTCATAGAGCACAGCACCAAATTGAATCCATAGAAAATATCATAGGTGTCTAAAGCTACTACATGCAACATTTTAATAAAAATATCCAACATATATATCCGCCATTATATATATATAATTTTCATTTTATTTCAATTTCATTTCGTGCTTATATTCATTTAAGGTTCAAGCACGCTGTCCTGATCACACACCTCAGCTAGCTGGGCTGTCTATCCAGGACAGTAGGTTGGCGAGAAAGAAGAGGGTGTAGTGGTCTTATACCTACCCACTGAGTCGTTTAAACTCGTGTTGGGTGGGAGCCAGTACCAGGCTGTGAACCCTGTACCTACCAGCCTCATGTACGATGGCTTAACTAGGACTCCATGGAGGCCAGTCAGTAGTTGAAATCAAATTATTAAAACAATCACTGTCCGAATATATATTTCTTTGATAGCACTATTTAAAGGTAACTCGATCAGATACTGTATGATATCCCACTGATTATAATGGATTTTCCACATGCAGAGTGGAATGTGCAGTTGACAAAACAGTGGCTGATCTTTATCTAGTGCCAAGTCTATAGGTGGTCAATTAGTCCCGAGGAAATCATTTCTAACAATACATCCTCCTTTTGACAGCCCCACAGAGGACGGCCACTACCAGACCAGTTTATTAAATCAAACGTACCACATCGCAGAGTATAGTTAAAGTTTGTTTTGTTTAACGACACCACTAGAACACGTTGATTAATTTATCATCGGCTATTGGATATCAAACATTTGGTAATTTTGACCCATAGACATCAGAGGAAACCCGCTATATTTCTCCTAATGCAACAAGGGATCTATTATAATATGAACTTTCCCAGAGGAAGGCACACACATATTACGACCTTTGTCGAGTTGTGGTGCACTGGTTGGAACGAGAAAAGGTGTTAACGGAATCATGGATCCACCGACGCAAGTACTTCAAGCGATCAGTCAACGAACTGAGCTAAATAGTAGAGTATATAATGATTGAATGGATATTTAACGACACCCCAGCACGAAAAATACATCGGCTATTGAGTGTCAAATTATGGTAAACGCAAACTTAGGGCAGAGTATAGAGGCAGTTTAGAAAACAAACATACAAAGGCTACTGTACGCCACTGAATGGAGGTTTACCTTTTACTAATAAATTATTTATAGAACTTACTTCTGTTTTGGTTGACATATATACAGTTGATGTTATTAGCGGAAAGTTTCTAATACTTCGTCCAACAACGTTTCGTTTGAAGTTTATCTTCTCCTATAGTTTTTAATTGAATTGTTCTGGAATATGGTACATTGATCCTCTGAAACACCCTTCACAATCTAATAGTTAAAGTTTGTTTTGTTTCACGACACAACTAGAGCACACTGATTTACTAATCATCAGCTATGTGATGCCAAACATTTGGTCATTTTTAACACAGTTACTGAGAGACAACCCACTACGTTTTTATTTCATTTGTAGCAGGGGATCTTTTATATACACCATCCCACAGATAGGATAGTACATACTTTGTAGTGGTGCACTGGCTGGAACGAGAAAAAGTCCAGTGGATCCACAGACGGGGATAGATCCTAGACCGACCACGAATCAGACGTGCGCTTTTCCACTGGGCAACATCCCGCCCATCACAATCTAATAGAGAATGAATGATTGAATGTTTAACGACAACCCAGCACGAAAAATACATCGGCCATTGAGTGTCAAACTATGATATTGCAAACAAATAAAGTGAATATTATTTTCGAAATTTATATATATTTTTCAAATGGTTTTAAAAATTTAATTGAAAATTTGAACGTCTAAAGTGTTTATCGGATAGTTTTTAAGCTTTACAAACAAATTTTGGAATGTACGAATTTGTGAATATTTAAATAAATTTTAAACTTTATAAAATTAAAAATTAATATCGAACATTTAAAACCAACATCTTATTCTAGAGTTTCGATTAGTTTCTGAAACGTAGTATAAGTATTCTCAGGGGCAGTCATCATAAACTAATAGAGAGAGATATTTAGGAAATTATGATTTTTAAAAATTTAATTAAAAAGTATATAATTACAAACTTTCCGAATTTATACGATATGAAACTTGGTACTGTAATTCTGTATTAAACATTAAAAAATCCCCCCCCCCCCCAAAAAAACAAAAAAAACAACAAAAAAAAACAAAAAAAACAACAACCAACAACACCAAAATCCCACACAAAAAAAATAAAAAAAATCAATAAATAAAAATAAAACAAATTGAACATTTTCAAAATCTGTTTGCTCCTATTGTTTTAAATTTAAAATATTTAAAACATAAATCTTACCTTCGCTATGACATTGGGCGGGATGTAGTCCAGTGGTAAGGTATTCGCTTGATGCGCTGTCGGTCTGGGATTGATACCCGTCGGTAGACCCATCAGGCTAAAACAAATTCCACTCCAGCCAGTGCACCACGACTGGCATATCAAAGGCCGTGGTATGTGCTATCCTGTCTGTGGGATGGTGCATATAATAGATCCCTTGCTGCTAATGGAAAAGAGTAGCCCATTAAATGGCGACAGCGGGTTTCCTCTCTCAATATCTTTGTGGTCCTTAACCATAATTATGTCCGACGCCATATAACCGTAAATAAAATGTGTTGAGTGCGTCGTTCAATAAAACATTTATTTCTTTTTTCCTTTGCTATAATATTCATCAGTGGATCTTTTGTAATTCTGAATTATCTTGTACCTGTCTGTCCGTGAACGTTTGCTTTGATGTCCATCTTCTTATGAAGTGTTGATTGGATTGTTCTGAAATTTGATACAATGATCGCATGAGGCACGCGCCACAAACTAATAAACAGCTATTTCAGATTTTTCTTTTTATTAAAATGTTTTAGGATTTCAATTAAAAAATTGAAAGTATCTTCTAGACTTTTGATTGGATAATTCTGAAACATGGTACTATGATTCTCTAGTGCAGTCTTCACAAACTAATAGTGATATATTTGGGAAGTTTTAATTTTTGTTTTATTAAACTTCAAAAGTTTATATAAATAACAATAAACTTGTTCAGTCTATCTACTTCTATAGTCTAAAATTTAAAAACAAATATAGAAGAAATTTAATATTAAAACAATTAAATGTTTTAGTCAGACAGTTCTAAAACTTGGTTTTATAACATAACATAAATAGTGTTTTTTTATTTGGTAAATGTTAGCTTTGTTTAGCTATATACCACTGAGTCATTAAGATGTATTACTTCTATCGATCAGCTGTTCAACGACATGCAGACAAGTTCTGAAAAAACACATTATTACTGTCAGGGCAAGTTTCCACAAAGTAGTATAAATAACAAATTGAATAAAATGTATTATAATAAAAATATATTTAAAAAATATAACAATATGTGTCATACAGTTTTAATTTGATAATTCTTAAACCTGACACATGGGTGTACCAAGGTAGTCTTTACAAATTAATTAATTATCTACTACTGACAAAACTGAAAATTTAATTGCGGAGTTCTATAGGCTGATAGATCTCTCGTTTTCGTATTTCATAGAGATTAACAATGTTGTGAGAAGAGGTCAAGATACATTAATATTCACATTGTTAATGAAATAAAGTGTAAACTTGGCGGTTATGTAACGACATTACTACACTTGGATGGTGTCAAAGATCTTTTGAAGATGACTGCTCATATAACTGAATGTTACAAAAACCTTGACACATTTCGGGGCCTGAGTATTACAAGGTTTTATCTGCAATTAAAAAAAAAGTTATCCATCCTATTTGATAGAAAATAAAATGATCTACATAGTAAACAGACCTAGAATATGATATTTTAAGACACTGTTGTTTTATTAAAACTATTGTAAAGACCTCTCTGTGACTCAGACATGACAACTCCAAACTTCAAGTGGTGATTTCTCAAAATGAAGTTTTGTGCACACAGAACCTTCTAATTCTGCAACCACGAAATGTTTAATAATTTAGTTTTAATGTGTCTGTTTTTCTGTACCCATGATAATCTTATATGAAGAGTTCATGGGGAAAACGATCTAAGTTACATTGTTCAGTTTTAGAGAAATATTGGTTTTAAATGTCCACACTCACAGCACACAAACAGCACAGCATACTTTACTGCTGTATGGTGTTATTGATAGATTCATAATATAATCTATTATTCATTTTTAAAAGATAGGATGTTTTGTTTTCAAATTACGTCTTGTGGATATTGATCACCATTTTCTTAAAGTGAACATGTTTTAGAACAATGGAGGCTAGCAGAATCAATTGTTTGACTAATAGAACATAACAACTTAACCAGTTTCACAAATACACAATTAAACAATGATGTCGATAGATTAAGATGGTGAAAACAAATCTAACTTATATAATTTTCCCCGTGGACTCTTTACATGTAAATGCAGTAAGGGAGGCGGCAATCTCTTCGACTAAGGAACTGATATTTTAGGGCTAAGACTGAGTGGTTTTACTGCAGATCTTTCTTTACTGCTTTAGTTGGTTTTAATGGTTTAAATGGTTAACTAATTTCTTTTTAATAGTCTTATGTCGTGCTGCATAATGCAGAAATACAAGCCTTTAATATTCCATGGTAAATTCCTTCCAACGCCTATCAGCATTAGAAAAACATCCCATATGTCTGTTTGTATATGCAAGAGCCAGTGGATATGTCATAACCTAACAAATATGAATATAATATTAATTATTCTGTCTGGCAAATGAGATGTTTTACAGATGGGTGAGGGAGGAGGGTAGAAGCAAATTTCAGATGGTAAGCACCTTATTTCGCAGAAACTAATTTAACAAATTGATGACCTTAAATTATTTCCTCATTCTAATCAAATAATTGAAGGACATGGTCACGCTTTTATTATAATATTAGCAAGAGCACTGGGTATATATACGACTAATAGGGAAGGCTGTTTAAAATCATCTCTAGTTTCATCATAACGTCGACGGGAGAAATATGGTGTGAATAGTTATTAAAATATTATGGGTATCCTATTCTTAAATACTTCACGTGTTTCTATTCTGAAAAATACATATCCATACCTCCCGTCGATTATACCAACTTTGGCAGCTGATAATGGTAACGCGATCTTAAAACAACAAATTCCACTGAGTGAACCTTATTGTCCTAATTGGATAATACGACCTAGTGAAAATTAACTTTTGTTCTCTTGTATGATATCAATTTTGTATTGTATGGTATTGTCATGATTCGTTTGTTAAGAGAGGTCATTTAAAATTACCGTTCGAACTCTCCTCTTACAAAAAAAACTTACTCGAGTTTCTATGGGACCAATTCTTTCAGCTGCCCTGTGATCCATCATAATTGTTTTTAGAACATAACCAACCACAGAGAATAAAACAGAACAACAATCTCATGACGCCATTGTTGTCCTCAACTCTGTAAACGGGGGCTCAAGTGAAAGGGAGTATATTTGAGATTTGTACGGGAATAATATCTCATTTTTACCATGTATTGTGATAAGCGCAATACTTCAAACCCCAATTCTTGTCCGCGAAGTCTTCAGGTCAGAGTGAATCAATTGGTTTAAAACAAATATAGAGGAGTTTTTTTTTTAATTTTTACACGCCCCGACCCCCGCAGGGCTCACTGAAAGGTCCGGGATACTCCGTCTGTGTGTATTATTCGGAGGTTTGGACTCGTAACGCAAAGCGCTTTCATTTAATCCGGCGGAGCAGAACTGGATGAAAAGAAACCATTTGTGGATACATGGTGCACTTTTCCCCCGTTCACACCTCTTATGTTTTCAAGAAGTCCACGTTCAATATCAAGAGCCTCATTTTCCATGACTTTTTACAAAAAAGAAGCGATTTCTATCGTTTCGGACAGATGAAAGGAGCAATTTGTAAAGCGGATGACAGTTGATTGTGAGGTCAGAGCGCACGTGTCGTGCGCAATAAAGCGCCGTCGTTGTTGATGCGGCCACGTAACCATCTCAAGACGCCGCGGTAGCCGTCAAACAATCACTCACTTTCCAATGCCGTGATGGGTTCCGTCGTTATACGGCGAGAGCCGGGCCGGAACACTTTACACACTGTCAACAGACATCTATGGAAAACCAATACCCGTTACGGACGAAGGATACCCGTAATTGGATACGGAAAATCCCGTCAGGATCAATTAACTACGGAAAACAAGAGTGCCTGAAGAACGTAAACG
>JAECMU010080400.1:0-15623 GCA_016106625.1 Dracogyra subfuscus
GTGCTATTGTAAGGAGATGTAAAGTGACGTCATTCGAATACTGACGTCATTCAAATTAAAAATTAGCTGGAATGTCGTGTCAGCCAATCAGAAAGAAATGTACTCTTACAACAACCAATCGTTAAACGACAATGCCAGGAGGACATACAAGGGAAATCGTACGATAAATATGACCCTCGTTATGCTGTACCTCGTAGGTAATAAATTAGTTTATCATCTACATCTGCATTGCAAAACCACATCATATTTTTTGTCCAAACTTGAGAAAAGTTGAGAGACATGATTTGTGCAAGCCAAATGGAAAAAACAAAACAGAAGCACCAGCTTTATTGTTATTGTAGGGAAATGCAAAGTGACGTCATTTGAACATAGACATCATTCAAATTAAAATCCACCATTATTATTTACTATGCTTTTCCATCATATTAAAACAGTTTAGAATTCTATATTTAGCAGAGAACCCAGTTTGTTTTTTATTTTTCATAACTGTATACAAAATATTGAGTTTTTATTATTTTTTAAATGATAAAGTAATGATTTTTAAAATTGTTATTATTATTTTGTATTTGTATGGGGCCTATTTAAAGTTAATACTTCCCACGACAACTAATTATAATTAAATTTATAACATAATTATATTGTTTTTAGCACATAACGTCATCCCATTGGTCCAACCAGAGCAATGGGAGTATGCTCATTTCTCGATGAACGTAAAAATTATGTCAGTAAAAATGCTGGTGTCATTTTATATGGGTAAGTTGTCTTGTTGAGCCTTATTGTATAATTCAAAATAAAGTATGAACTTTTAACATTATTACTAATAAGTATGTTTTAAATTTAATTACAAAGATTGTCTGTTATTTCTATTATATTCTTCTGGGTATGAACAAAAATAAATATACGCAAACTTGTGTAAGAACGATAGTTTGTGGATACCCCGATACACATAAAAGAAATAAGAGACAATCCTTAAAATAATTTTATAATAACATCTCATCCCTAGAACACAAATGATGAATTTTCAATTGATCATGATAACATCACAAGTGCCCAGTACCAGTTAGCTTTAAAATGTTTAAATATCCATGTAATATTTCTCAACCCCATTACATATCATATATTATTATTAGTTTATATTAAAAATATCCAATATAAAATCTGTGATTTACTTAAAATACTTATTAAATCTCCTAAAATGTTAATTTATACACAAATATTATAATCCTTTTGGGCAAATAAATTATCAAGTTGACTGCAGTAACATAAGTATATCTAAACATTCATGTTTATAAAACAAAAGACAAAACATACCCAGTTAAGCAAGTCTATAGCTGCTGCTGCTTCAAAGTGTGCATGGATATCTAGGTTGTTTTACTTGTATGTAATGAATTCTCAAAAATCTATCTACCCAAAGAGAGAAAAATACCTCGGCAAATAATTAATTGACACGAACAACCGAGATAATGACCTATAATGAGTACAAAGCTATTCTCTATCACCTTTGATTTACTTTCTGAATGATTTGCTGTCCCTTCAGGCAAGTAAGAGGGTGATGGATCTCACCCCAAATGCTTCACCTCGAGGCAGTTTTGTTAAATAGCACTTATTAATGAATGCTTGACTGATTCCTTCAAAATATATGCCTGTTAGGTAGTAACGTTACATGTCATCAATGTGTTGTCTTAACCTATACTGCATGCTTATGCAATCTTACAGATAGAATTTGCTTTCCCATGGGAATCTGAAAATATAGTTTTGAGAAACAAATGTCATAAAGAAATTATTTTATTTTTTTATTTTTTTTAAATGATTTTTCAATAACACTGTTAGGTGTGATTGCATAAAACAAATGCCAGTCAAACAATAAACACTTAGCAACACTTGAAATAAATTTAATTTAATCATTTAACAAGGTGAAACAGGCCATAAATACTGTCAGAAGTAAAAATAAAATAGACATGCAGCAGAAACAGCCAAGCAAATAAATATGATGCATATCTTTGCTATGGTCTATTTTAATACACATTTTCCCAGGTTACTTTCTGGCCCATCCCATGCATTGGCCTAAACGGTCACCTGAGTAAATTGTTGATCCTGCCTACAAGTTTTATGAATTATTTCGGACACATTTGGGAATTATTAAATTGATGATTTTGTTTCTTCCTGGGTCAAGGAAACGTCCCAATAAAAATAAAAACTTCACCCCCACGCCAAAGATAAGGCAATTTATTAAGGAGGGCGTATGGCATTTTTAGGGAGAGGAGAAATAAGAAAGAGCATCTTCAGTATCTCAAAATGAAAATCTTCTTGAGAAACTACCAAGTGAACATTACATGTCCCTAAAGAAATGAAACAGACATTCCTTAAATACTGCATTTTCAAAGCACTTTTTGAATACATGCCTTTATCAATGCACGATTAGTGACATTTTGTTGTCCAAGCCAATGAACACCCTACCTTCAAACAAACATTGTTTTATATATCACTTTTTTTTCAAATGCACTATTGTGTTAATAATGGTGACATGACTTGTCAGTTACATTAGACAATTGATAACTGATAGCAAAAACTGACTAGTTTATTAAAACTATTGTTCTGTCTTTATTTTGAAGATGCAGACCTGGTCTTTTAAGGTGCTCGATGGTGACTGCACTTGTACAGCGCACGTAATTTCAATCTGGCGAGGGTGAAAAATAATGCATGTTACAATTAACAAACGGTGCACGTAAAATAATTTTGTATATTGATTGCCACTATTTACTATGTAGCTGTAGACCATTTAATGATACCAAAAAACTATTTAAAAAAATTTAATAATAATAATGACGAGAAGGCTAGTGTCCATGCTAGCCTTTAATATATGACTGGTACTAATATTTGCTAAACAAATAGAAAAACACTGGTTTAACAGACATTCTCAAAGAAGTACCAATCTATAACTATCAAAATTCACTTGGCCACAAAATTTGTTGTAACTGTCCCAAAACATAAGCAGTTTAAATCAAAATGACAACTATGTGTCAAACAATTTCACTTGTAAGCCCTGTATTACTAAATATGTCTATTTCTCTTACTTTGTGAATGTGAAAAAGAACAAATGCTATCGGAATGAAGGAACATTGGAAATAAGTTCATGATTTTTTAAAATACTTTTAACCTTTTATTTCAGTCAATACCATTAATTTCGGTTGTTGGTTTTTGTGTTTGTGTGTGTGGATATTTTGTTGGGGGGGTGGGGGTCATAACAGACAAGTGTACCAAAGAGATTTTTGTTTTTTAATTAACAAAAAATATTTTACACCTCTATTTTTCAGGAACAATTTTACTTATAAAATACAGGACATTGCATTTCAGAACATTTTATTTTCAAAATTTTCAGGGGGACTATACCCTTGAGTTTTCTAAGAAATTCCGGCATTTAGTGCTCTCAATATGAGTCCAACACACAGATTCAGTCGGAGATGGCTTAGACTCTGTTACAAATTTTCCTGCATGTGTGCCTACTGTTAACTGTATGTATACTTAATAATTCGGAAACATATGTGAAAATTTGCAGATAGACAACCTAATTTCATAATATAAAATGCTACCATGGGTGGGGGAGGGATGGGAGCAACTGTCCCCCTAGTGCTGGAGCAAAACCTTAAATTCGGACAAACATGAAAGAGATATTCGAGCAAAATGTGCTAACCTGAGATCTTTTTACCATGTATTTCCATCATTCTACCTTCAAAATTAGTTGTAATCCATGTAATAATGCATACTGATTCATTTACAACCCTATATAGCTGTTTGGTAGTAATGCTGATATGAATAAATGTTGTTATTCAGATTCAGACTTTTTTTTTAATTTGGACAAAAGCCTGTTCACACACCACCCTAACAAAAATGGCAGCTTGCACACTAATGAAAGTCTACTTACCTATTGTAGTAACGTGCTGGATCGTAACATTCTAAACAGCTACTTCAATGAATGAATGAATGTTTAACGACACCCCAGCACGAAAAATACATCGGCCATTGGGTGTCAAACTATGGTCATGGGGAAAAAGCTACTTTAATGACAATGACTTGAAATACCATTATTTACAAATAAAGGCCTAATTTCTTGAATGTCTTCAAAAAGGAGGGGCGTTTATTTAAAGATTTAGGCCTACTTCTGGTCAAATATGGTACTCGATATAATATTCATGGGAAACGTAAGTTCGGTTTCATGATTTTACATGCTATCGACAAAGTACTGAAAACTACTGTTTCTGTGAAATCCCTGAACAAGAGAGAGAGAGAGAGAGAGAGAGAGAGAGAGAGAGAGAGAGAGAGAGAGAGAGAGAGGGAAAGAGAGAGAGGGAGGGGGGTGCCAGTTATAGGTTTTTCTTTACATGCACCGCCAATCGAAGTCTGTGAACGGCTGCACGGTCTTGGCCAAGCTTTTAAAAGATGAACAACACTTCATCCAGACTATAGAATTACAAAAATAGCAAGTGTACAAAAGGGAAACAGAGCCAGTTTGTGTAAAAATAAACAATTTAATGGATCGATCAGGATTATCTTTTTTTCTGTTTTCCAAAGAATTGCATCCAAAGAAAGGCGTGTGTATTTTATTGCAAAAGAAAAGATTGGACAATAATGCCACTGAGCCCAAACGCTACCCAGAGACAAAAAGATAACCCGGATGTTAATGACGAGGTGTACATTGTTCATATTTGGCACAAAGATACACAGCCAGATGTATTTATATTAAAAAAAATATTATGTTAAAAAAATAAATGTATAGAAAAAAAAACCAATTTGAAGAACAAATTTGAATTCTTCATGTTCAGACTGTACATAACGAAATCTGTATTCACCGTCCAAAGAAGGAAATGTCAATTAAGTCATTAAATATGGCATATACAAACATGGAATTTAGCACGAGGAAACATCTCAGTAGGATGTATTTAAATAAATCATCAAATTACTCCAAAGTGGATAATCAAATCTGGAAAAATTGGTTCTGAATTATATATTATATAGTATACATTTAAAATACACTTCATGGCAGCAAACTAAGTGGTTATTTTAAAAACGATTTGATCTGGACACCTAAAGATATGTTTAACAAGCACAATAGTGGCCAGATATTTAATTAACGCTTTGATACAGTTTCATTCAAACTTCATTCAGAGCCGTGTACAGTGATTATTGTCAAGGTCATTGTGAACTTGCATTGCTAAGTGATGGCCAATTAATCAAACAGTATAGTTTAATTTAATTTAATTTAAAAAAATCATAATCTTTCTTATTATGCACTGAATATGTGCTATAGGTTGTACTATACCAAATAAAATCCCATAGGTGGCCATGTCAACATTGGTGTTTAGGGTTAGGGTTAGGGCTATATGCAATATATCAACCAAATTATGACCCATAAATATCAGTACTACAACCCCTATCTCAAAGTATTAACTGAAGCAAATGGTACTAGTTTTGCATAAATTTGAGGGTTTTTTTTTTATAGGTACCTATACATGTATCAAGCACAAGGCTACTTAACACAGTGGCACTAGATGAAATAAAATTGCATAAATTTTTTGCCCAGATGAAACTTCTTTTTTTTTTACAACCAACACAATCACATTTACCACCAATCACAGGACTTGTGATATTAACTTCTCTATCAAAAGTTTGGTGCTCCATGAACATTGACCCAACCGGATGGTGTTTGATTTAGTACTATCTGTAATAATATATGTTTTAACTGTGAAAACAATTAACTAAATATTTACCAAATTTCATTCAGAGCCGCGTACAGTGATTATTTTCAAGGTCATCGTGAACTTGCATTGCTAAGTGATGGCCAGTATGGTATTCAGGACTGACACAATATCAATACTGATAATGAGCAGCATATTTGGTATACTTGGATTTAAATGTATCCAGCTAATTTCATGTAATCAAAATTAAATTCCATATACAAGGCTCTTGTCCGATTTATACAAAACCCATTTTGCGTTCATCAGATATATTGTTAATGCTTTACTAAATGGCAAGAAACATTTTTCAATACTGAAATTTCTCTATTTTGAAATTTGCTTGGTATGGGAAATCAGTATTGACATGATACTGATACCGAACAGTATACACAATTTAATGCTGAGTTCTACCTAGAGAGTCCAGATGTATCAACTAACCAAAAACCGTCTGAAAATATTAGAATACTTTAATGTAAAACTACAGTTACAGCAGGGTCTCACCAGTGCTCAAGATTAACGGTATCCCGATATCCCACAATTTAATATTGGATACCAGACTTCAAGAACCCAGTATCCCTCAAAATTCGTGGTGGCAATCGGCAATGCCGTCGCAAAAGCTATCACAAACTTGATTTGCGACAGCATTTCATTGCCATCGCAAATCTGTGAGCGGTGAAAAGTCTGTAGGCATTTTTCTCTGAACTCTGTCCCATTACAGATCCCAGAAAAAAGCATAAATGTATCATGTGTACCTCAGTTTTCTCAATTAATATAAATTGGTTTATTTCAATATAGAAGCTTACGAAATTAAAGTTGAGAAGTTATATTTTAGCATATTATTACAGCAGTGCATCATATGTGAAGAATTTGGACAGCATTAATCTTTTCTTTAAAATTGCCGCCGTGGTGCCGTTGCAAAACAGATTTGCGACAGCACATAACTGCCGCAGCAAACTTGTCTGAAGGGCTGGGGATACCATATAATGTTTGTTTTTTAATCCTGCATTTTTATTTACTCTAAACAATGAAAGTTGTCATTTACTGGTGACCCGACGCCATATAACCGTAAATAAAATGTTTTGAGTGCATCGTTAAATAAAACATTTTCTTCCTTCCTTACTAGTGAAGTTAAGTACCAGTATTGTCAAGCTCGCACCCAGTCTAATGCTATGCTATAACAATATCTCCCCCAACTCATACCCAGTCCAGGGAATAATTGGCTGGGGTTCGCATCGCAGTTTGCTAATCATTCTAGCTCACATGCGAATCAATTTCGCACTCTGGATCGCTGCTACTGCGAACCAAATAATCTAATTGTTTTCGCGGTTGTAACAAAATTACTATCGTGGGGTTTTTCACTCTTTCAATCAGCAAAGTTCTGCTTGAATAATTTAATGTTAGAATGTCACATTCAGTATTCAATCGAAATTTCAATGACGTTACGTGTATTCGATAAAACTCGGAATTAATACCAGTAGTTGACTTTGTGTGTTCTAAAAATAACTTTTGTGCTGAAGTCACTTGTGCGAAACTACTCGAGCTAGTGCAAAACATGGATCAAAATGGTCTCCTCTAATACTTAGAATGTACATCAACACTGATAACACTGGAATTTTCAGTCAAGGTACACAAATCATTTTATTAAGGTACACATCAAATGATGATTTATTCACAATCCGCAGTATATCTTATCCTGAAGACATGTAGATCAAAAAATATCTTGGGCTCGCGCTGTCGATAGCCAAATTAGCCACTGGCTAATTTTTACAAAAAGTGGCTAATAAAATTTGCAAGTGGCTAACATTTTGGCTAATTAAGCCATGTAGAGTCTCCTGATTTGAACAAACGGTTACATAATCTATCCGACATCCTCAAACATAATAATAATACCAAATATTCAATTAGCATAATAGCAATCTCGCAAACGGTAACGAGAAATGGTGGCATGCAGAATACAGCATAGGACTTATAATGTTTGCTTATTTTAATAATCACTGTTATTAATTTTAACAGCATGCGCATTCAACATGTATGACAGCAATGCCTGGAAGATCTGTACTTGTTATTTTTATTTTGTAAAATCTTTGAACCAAAGTAATGAATAAACATGCCAGTTCAGGGCCAAAAGACATGTAGGCTATCTCAAGGTCTGAGTTCAGCAAGATCGAGCGAAAACAAAACGTTCGCTAGACTGGTTTGTGTGCTTCACTTTAAACCAATCAAATAGTTTGCGAACGTCAGGAAGAATGTTCGTTGGCAGAACTGAGGACAGCTCTGCGCAAATATACGTCACACTTCAGAGTCAGCTGACACCTGTGTGTGAAGAGACATCATTGCAGACATTAAATAATACGATGATGCAAAAGTAAATCTTGATGTAAATTTTTAGAAAAACAATAGTTATTCGCATCAATGAATACCTAACTGCAGTTTTTGTTTATTCTTTTGTCTTTGTTAATTTCGTACCCGTAGTCGATAGCATGCATTGCGATCGCGATCACCTGTAATGAACATGCAGTATTTATATTATACAAATTGCAGTTAAATGTACACTGTGAATGAATAAAATTAGTTTACAATAATCATATTTGTTAAATAATTTTAGATATAAATTTTTAAGACTGTGAGGTGACATTCAATAATTTAGCTGGATTTTACAAAGACCGTAAATTTTAATTTTATTAAAGGTTGTTGGTGTTTGTGGGGTTTTTTTTTTTATAGTTTTAAAAAATAAATAAATGGAGTATATTGTCGGCATTCTTAGTTGGCATTCTTAGCCGAGGTATTTTGTAAGCAGAAATCACAACAAGCATTTAACAAGATGCTGAAATCAACAGCAACAACATGGCACAAATTATGAAATTGTTTGGGGTGAGTTATTGATGGGTCACTTAAAAACAATAATTTAAAAAAAGCAATTCAAACTACATAAAGACTGCTATTTATAAAGAAATATATATAGGCTCTTATTAAAAAAAAAAAAAGCTCTCAAATTTTTATTTGGGGAAAAAGGAAGAAAAAAAATCAACATCCATTAACATCCACCCTCCCCCATATTACTGTATGTTTGTTAATTTAATGTCATAAGCCTTAGAAGTAGGGATGGATGTATGGGGTACTGCCTTCAAACTCTGAAGATATTGCATAACCCCATCCGAACCCTGCATCCCACTATAAAATTTAAGTGATATATTAACTGCCCCTATCCCCATTGAGTTTTTGTTATTCTTATTTATTCCAATCTGTACACAATTAGCTAAAAAAGATACATTTTCATATTCATATATAAATACTCTATACGGTACTGCGTAAAACAAATTTGGCTAAACCATTTTCAATATGGCTACTAAAAATTCCATTTGGTTAATATTTTGGCTACAGGTATTTTTGATCCAGGGTGAGCCCTGGTGCCATCCCCGCCGTTCTGAAGGGATTCATTGTGCTGTCCAAAACTTACATGATTGAGCCTACGTGGAAACTGCTAATTAAATTTACAAATGTGCTAATCAAATCACAAAATGATTAGCAGCAACTGCTAACCATTTTTTTCTGTACAAATTATTCCCTGCCAGTCTAATGCTATACTGTAGCAATAGTGGCATAGCAATAGACTGGGAACTGCTAAGTCACTATTGTTTGTGTTGGATGTTTGGTCCCTTCAAATTTTATTTGAGATACTGATTCCACATAAATTTTCTGAAAATTTAAACAGGTAGGTTTATTCTTAATGTCAGAATCACTTATAAATTACTGCTAAATATTAATTTTATGTTAGTATTATTAAAAAATAGATTCCGTTTGATTGCATATTTCACGAATTCCACGACTGCGGTGGTGAAACGAGAACAGTGTCATCAAGTTTGTTACGATGTTATTTATGAATTTCATTTAAGTGGAATACTAAAACCTCAGATGGGATACCAGATTTTGTTATGTTAATTATAACTGGGATACTGCCCCAAATTTTTAATCTTGAACTCTGCTCACTTTAATTTACAGTGGCCCAATTCCCCAAAGGTGTGTCAGGCCAGGAGGGGGAATAGTTACATGTATATATTAAATCTTCTTTCAACAATGTATGATCTTCAGTATATACAATATACTTTTCTCTCTTTTGTTTTTCACTACTGACTAGCCGAAATGTTAACATGTAATTTGCATATAAATACATAGTTAAAAATAATTTGAACATAAACAGGGTTTGTGCCAGAGTATACGAATGGGTATAATTATGTACCTTAAAATACTGGAAGTTAATGCATACATTTTTATAATTTGAAACATTATACTACGGGACTGCTGTTTAAAATTTGTAAAAGTATATGAAATTCGGTGTTCATTTGCAAAATATTTCTAACTCACAACCACTTAATCTATGATCTGTTATATTTGTATTATGTACCCTCAAATAGTCTGATAAATATAAACACAGAACTAGCCCTGATAATATTAAATTTAAATACAGCAGCAGATTTAATATAGAATCCCTGAAGCTATACTTAATTTTAATCTAAAAGAATAAAAAATCAGTGTCTCTTTCATGATTCAATGTTGTTTCCATAATTAATTACCTATGACAGTATTTCCACTTGGAATATGATCAAATTGTATGTTTTATATGGGGTCAGTAATATTTTGTGATGCAGCACTGTGCAAATGCCTATTTTTTTTAAACTGAATTAAATTAAAGTGGGATGTTTCACCCAAGGCAATTTTTTTTAATATTCTTTTAAACATTCTTAAGTCTGACCCTGAAATCCCTGGGGTGGTATAACCAGATTCACACCATCTTACTAATTTTCAAAAGAATGTTCACCATAATGAATATGATGTTGTGCTATAAAAAAATTAGCATTTCCCTTCAAATCATACCAGGTCATTGCATAAAAAAGGTATGCCATTTAACAAATGCCCTAATTCAAAGGACTTTTCATTGTCACAAATGAAGTCATAAATTAGTTTATCTCGCCTTCATGTAAATTTCTTTAATCTCATTGGCTGTTTGCTGTTGGACAAATCCCTTATACCCAAGTGGGAGGAGCCACATTCTCTTATACCGTGTCTGTAATTTCCAACAGTTTCCAGCCACCCCAATTAATTTTAAAGCAATAATTAATTATAAACATTTGTGTTTTTTAATTAATATCTGTTTTAGACAATTTCATATTACAAACATTTGAAGTTTAAAACTTGTTTATCGATGGAACTATTTTTTGTCACTTGGTTTCGTTCAGTTCTGCGTGGTACGGCTCTGTTAATAAATTGTTAATAATTATTGTCTGGCATTATTTTGATTACTTGGCTATGTTTTCAGTAAGAAACTATCCTACTTTTAGTATGAATAACAATTAGTTGGGCAGGGTTTGTGCCAGAGGGTAAAATGGGTATGGTGCCATACCCAAAGCTTATTTTTTTAAGTTGACCTTTTGACAAAATCAATGACTCTTTATCATTACTGTATGATTTTTTTAATCCTAACCCTAAACCTAACCCATTTTCTTTCTGGGGGAGGCCCCCCATACCCACTATTCATTCAGAACACACATTATAAATATTCAATTTCATAGCACTCACTATACCCAAAAATTTCTTTCTGGCAGAAACAATGTTGGGCCAAAACCAATAAACGCTGTAATGTTAAGTTATCAGGCAAGCCACGGGTGCAGTCTCTGTGCATTTATTTCCCTGCACCTGCCTGGCATCCCTGTCCTCTGCCTCTAATAAAACTGGTCTGACCCACAGCACTAACAACTATCAGTAGTAGAGGTGCATAGTAGGTGGTTACAAGTGCCTCTTAACAATGCCAGAAATAACTACTGAACATTCCCCGAAGTGGTCAGACTAAGCCCACAGCTAAAAGCTGATGAGGAATGGCAGGTGTGTGGCAAACAAGCACATAATGCAGTTGGAGAAACAAGGACCGACATGTGGACGGCAAAAAAAGCTGAAAGACAAGAGGAGTTGCCAGATTAGGAAGAAATGAGATGGAGAGAAAGAAAGGGGGCAGTGGGATTAAAAAAAATAATAATAATAATTAAAAAAAATAAAAAATTATCAGGCAAGCACGAGAAGAGTTGTTCATTGAAAATACTCACATAGATCTGTTCAGTTTTGTAACCCAGCTTCTCGGCCAACATGCGCCAGTCATTACCCGTTAATGGAGCTTTCGGGTCAAGTTTGTTGGCCAGCTGGTACTGAGTGCTGTGGTTGAGAAACTTGAACGGAATCTCATCCATGTCGGGTTTGTTGTGCATTCTTTGATGTCTCGGTTGATCAACCAGGGTTATGGGGATTATCAAAATCCAAAACTATGTCCATCCAATTGTATGATGATGTATCAAAACTTCTGAAATGAACAAGCATTTACTTAATAAATATAAATGCAAGCTTATACAGTATCTGACATAGCAAACACATGTAAAGGTTACCAGAAAATACAAGCCCAGTAACCTATTGGTCATCACACCTTTACAATCATGTGTAAAACACCATCAAAGACACACACATGTATATTTTATTATTCACAAATACCAGAGCTAGCTCTGGGTGAGCAAAACAGTTTGTCAAATTGTCTAATAAACTGCAAAAATTTAAATGTCAATTATTACCTGAAATTATTTCACCAAATTAAAATAAAATGTGCCAAAACTAGCCCTGAATACCACACTTCATACTGTACTGATGCTGTAGGTGTATCTAAATAACACTCAGCTGATCCAAAATTACGTGGTGTAGTTTTAGTTTAACAAGATTTTGTGGACAATGATGAAGTGCTCTCAACTTTCTTAAAATGTGCCAGTGTCCTGATAACCTGAACAACCGTTCTTGACTTATTTCTATCCCTGCACATGGTTTACAATAAACTGTTACATAAATATATTTATTACCCCAGCAGTCACTCTTAAAGAGGAAGTAAACTCAAACATGAGCCTTATGTGTGGGAAAGATACATACCCGGACCACCGATACATACTGACACTTGAAAAAAATGAAAAACGCTTAATTTTAAAGTTAATATAAAAAACATGATTATTCCTGCTAAATTGGGGCATCCATTTTATTTCTTTTTTGTCGCTTATGGTACTCACTCACGATACTGTTTTAACCAATACATTGTGGTGCCGTTATAGCCAAATCAGTTCCCATTTTTGTGAACGTTTTGGTAGTAGTTCCATATGAAAAACCATGGTGTGTGAAAAATTGCACACCTCAAAACACTTAGGCAAGTGAAAAATTTAACTCATTAAAATGCTAACCTGAGTGATAACCATGCATTGTTAGTTTATGAAGTAAATGTTGCAAACCAATAATGTGTTCTAATTTTATGTTCTTTGGTTATTAGTACCGGTAGTCGGACTTCTTTTCACTTTCAGGAATGGAGTTATTAAAAATGTTAGGAGCAGTGCCATAAAAATATAATTATGACATACACTGATGCAGACAATTTGATTTGTTTAATTACAATATGTACTGTTTAGATAATTTGATGCACACCTTTTCAGTGTCAGGTGGTTTGTGTAAGAATAAACCTTTCTTGAATTTCATTATTATGCACAACTAACATGATTAAACAATAGTTGGGATGGGAAAACCCCACTGATACTGAGGTGGTGGTTCAATTAGGACTATGACCCATGCTTCTCAGGTGTTCACAACCTACTGTGGAATTTTCATGCCGGGCAAGTAATTACCGTATGTTAACTGCATATGCCCGATGACAAGTGACTAATTTAGTACGTTACCTAAAACTTTTTTAAATTTTGTTACAAATCTCGGTAAACGTTTCGGAAAGAGTTTTGACCATCCGAGCATTTACATAGCTCTAAACCCTAACCCTAAATGCTGCAATGATTGGAACTCTTGCTATTGTGCTGACACACCAAAACGAAAAACAATGTGTTGAAAAGTTCGATAACAACTTTAGAGTTATTCCCCTTTTACTATCAACTAAGATCGGCAAGTTCAGACACTAAACGTTCGAATGAATTCAAACATGTAATTGGTTCAATGATCTTCAAACTTAGAAACAGCATCCAATACACTTTACAGCTTGTATACAAATAAAGTATACATGTCTTGTGTGTGCAATCATAATGTTTAATACAGTTTAAAATTGTCATAATCAAATTAAATTAGATGTTAACGTGGTTACGGAATCTGTTCTTTGCAAATGAACGGGGGCGTAAAGCAAGTTTATAATTTACGAGTTCATTTGAACAGAGCATACATATTATGAACTGTATTTTTATAAAAGTTGCAAGACATTTTAGTTTAGATATAATAAACCTTGTAGCAGAACATACTTAAATCTTAATATTTGTTGGAGTTTTTTTCTCCATTACTTTGCAAATGTAAATCTACGTTTGGGCAAAATGAACAGGTAAGGTGAAGTTATATTTCATTAGCTCTACGTCATAATCGTTACAAGTTAGATTACATTAGTCCTACGCCATAATCGTGATGGTGCAATGCCCTCTAAGCATACATGAATATATTCTCTTTTATTCTGCTTTATTAATAGTTTTTAACAAATAATTATGCTCAATAACTTAAAAATACAAGGGTGCAATCGATGTACACCCTTCCCCGGCTTTTTGTTTCCCAAAAATGTCTACAGGAGACTTTTTTCAGAACAGAGAAAAAAACACCCCAGAGAAGTGTTTTGGGGTAAAAATAAATAAATAATAATAATGTACACACCATAATGACACGTGAACCAAAATCCCTAAACATTTCTGAACAAATGCTAGCCATAAAAAAAGGCTCACAACTGAAAAGGGATCTCACCACATCTACGGCCATACAAGTGGTGACTAAGGCATACATCGACACAATAATTATATTTAGTTGAACAAGATGACACTACCAAACAAAAGACAGTTGATACTACTGGACAGACATATCCATTTAGTACTTCCTTGGTAAATGTTGTTACCTATTAACAAAATTCTTTATTTGTGCAATTAAACCAATTATGTCCAAGATTATTACACTATTAAGCACTGTATTTAATTAAATTAAATAGGAGTAACACAATTGGTTACCTTAAGAAGTATGGGCAAGTGGAAAAATACATGGGGCAAGTGAATACCTGATTGGCACTTTTTTTTAGAAAAATTTTGAACCCCTGTTATATCAATACAATTAACACATCCCTTTTTAGTTCATTAAGATAAACGTCTCTGGCACGATACTTATTATCATGATGTTTATTGCTATGCCGTAACATTTATCCACTGGATCGAATTTTCCATTTGTAATCACAATTTAATAAAATTGGACATATTTAAGAGCCTCAACATGTACAACATTTTTTTATAAATTTTAAACAAAAATATTAAGTACAATACCTTTGGTAACCTTTCCAGGATTAAATGTTTGATGACACATTTAAACATTTGAAAGCTATTTTTATCCTGGAACACAGAAAATGCGGAATGCAAATATTGCGGAACGAGAATTATTCATATCACGCAAATTTGCGTACCCCAATAAAAAGAAATATTGCAAAACTGAATGGAACTGATTATTTATTTTGTTATTTTTGTTTCTATATATGGGTTTTGTGTGGGTTTGCGATATATGCATTATTAATAGTATTATCACTTTAAAGTTTTGGGGTGTCTTATTGTGTTTTTTTATTATTATTAAAAACATTATTGTCAGTACAGGTCATTACTTATTTTAAGGTCTTCATTTATTTACTTTTTTTTAAATTATTATTTCCTTTAGTATTTTAAAAAAAATATCTTAATACATGTACAGGCTATTGCTTACATGTGTTTCAAAGGTTTTTTGCATTTTTTTTTTCTTTAAAAAAAAAATCTTAGTTTAATTATTGCAGGTCATTAGTTATTTTAAGGGTTTTATTTATTTATTTATTATTACCAG
>JAECMU010080401.1:0-14422 GCA_016106625.1 Dracogyra subfuscus
AGAGGCATCAGTTATCATACTAAATAAAATAAATCATACATTTTCATCCCCATCCACCCAGAGGCATCAGATATCATACTAAATAAAATAAATCATAGATTTTCATCCCCATCCACCCAGAGACATCAGTTATCATACTAAATAAAATAAATCATAGATTCCCATCCCCATCCACCCAGAGACATCAGTTATCATACTAAATAAAATAAATCATAGATTTTCGTCCCCACTCACCCAGAGACATCAGTTATCATGCTAAATAAAATAAATCATACATTTTCATCCCCACTCACCCAGAGGCATCAGTTATCATAATAATAAAATAAATCATAGATTCCCATCCCCACCCACCCAGATGCATCAGTTATTATAATAATAAAATAAATCATAGATTCCCATCCCCATCCACCCAGAGGCATCAGTTATCATAATAATAAAATAAATCATAGATTTTCATCCCCATCCACCCAGAGACATCAGTTATCATACTAAATAAAATAAATCATACATTTTCATCCCCACCCACCCAGAGACATCAATTATCATGCTAAATAAAATGAATCATAGATTTTCATCCCCACTCACCCAGAGCCATTCATCCAAGAGGTGTATCGTCTAAAATGCTAAATTCAAGGACCATAACTCTCCATGTCAGATCATGGTAGGTAGACACTGATCACCTGATTTTCATCCCCATCCACCCAGAGGCATCAGTTATCATAATAATAAAATAAATCATAGATTCCCATCTCCACCCACCCAGAGACATCAGTTATCATACTAAATAAAATAAATCATAGATTTTCATCCCCACTCACCCAGAGGATAAAGGCTGCTCTTTTTTAATTGGTAAGACAAAATGAATTGTGTTTCAAACGTACATGATGCTTGACATGCAATTATTTTAAATAAAAAATAAAATTTCATCCCTTCCCCTATTAAAAAGCAAATGGATAAAAAATAGCATTTATGTTATTGCGACAAAAAATATATACTTACTGGGCTCTGTCAATTGTGGTGAGTTGTCTTTCATACAACCATTTATCAGTCCTCAAAACGTATTTGATATGGGTAGCGGGAGGCTCTGTCGGTGTGAGGGGCGGGACATAGCCCAGTGGCAAGATGTTCTAGGATCGATCCCCGTCAGTGAACTCATTGGGCTATTTCTTGTTCCAGCCAATGCTGCACAACTGGTATAACAAAGATGTGGTATGTACTATACTGTCTGTGGGATGGGGCATATAAAAGATCCCTTGCTGCTAATCGAAAAGAGTAGCCCATGAAGTGGTTATATTTGGTTTCCTCTCAATATCTGTCTGGTCCTTAATCATATGCCTGACACCATATAACCGTAAATAAAATGTGTTGAGTGCATCGTTACATAAAATATTTCCTTCCTTTCTTCTGTGTGAGTGAATGAGTGTGTTGTAAAAATGAATTGTATGTATAACCAAAAAGTACCTTATATAATTAACAATACAATAAGTATTTTATTTATTTATGATTTTGAAAATGTTTTTGGCCGAAATTGATAAAATATAACCAAGACGTTAATTTGATGGTTATAAAAATCTGCATTAAAGGGACATTCCTAAGTTTGCTCCATTGTCAGATGTTTCTAATTAATAAAATAGTTATATGATTAAACTTACATATTAAATATATTTCCTCGTTTAGAATATCAGTGTTTGTATATTCAATGTGTTTTTGGTTGTCTTAATAATTTTGTAAGACGCCCAAACTGGATTTTGTCTTCCAATAATTTTGTACCTATGAAAAAAATATTGTAGGAAATAAAATTAAATTTAACCTACATGTAGTACAAATATTAGAACAATCAGAAACACGTTTAATATACAGCCACTAATATATTATGAAGAAAAATATATTTGATATGTAATTACAATTATTAAAAAGTCTTTATTAGTCGATGACATCTTCAAAATTGCAGCAAACTCAGGAATGTCCCTTTAACTGAAAACGTTTATTCTGCCAACATAATACTGCTATGACAATAGCATTGTATATTTAAAAAAAAATAATTCTGTAGCTGCTGCATTTCAGATTGGCTGGATGTACTACATCTGTTTTTTGTTCTTTTTTCCCCCCACCGTAGCTGCTGCATTCCAGATCTGCGACAGAGACATCATCACTGACACACCCAAGTCTGTTGAAACCCGTTGTCGTCTTCGCCGACACCATTCCGTTCTCCTTCCTCACCGAAGAGTTCATCAAGACGAGTCAACTCGTCCAGAACTCCATCTACGACTCCAGTCTCGCCAAGTGCTTCTGCGCCGTCGGCAACTTTGATATAATCGAGAACCTCGACAGCCATTTAACCTTGTTACGGGAGACCCTGACGCACAATCTAGACGCATACATGCACGTGATACTTTCCGTCGTTCTTCAACTCCTCAGCTCCATGTCGCACTGTCTCGATCAGGGATTCACCGTTTCCGAGCGCGACTTCCGAGATATCTATCTTGTGTCGCGGTCCGACCTACGCGGGAAGGTCATAACATTCTTACCTCACCAGCGGTCGCGCGACGTCCCGCAAGGTGAATCCATGTGCAATTTTCTCGACAGACTTCTAAACGATGCGTCTGAGATGTACAGTGTTGACGACGATGACGATATCGAAGACGAGAACTTTTCTGCCAACATACAGACCGTCGAGATGATAAAAACACTACGCACCATGCTTGAGCCACGGAAGATCGAATGTCTCGCGCAGGTTCGGTCGGTCGTCGAGTATATATTATGGGGACCAAACAAGGATCCGACGGTTGAAGAGGTCACAAGGAGTAGTCTGGAGCAGGATATGTCGTCATGGTTGGAGGCAGAACGTGCTATGGCCGTGAGTCGGTTCGCGAAAAACTCAAACGGCTTTGCGAACGGCCTGTCGTTAGACGAGTACTACAGACTAAAGTTTCTCTTGAAATCCAGTGCTACTAGTCTTGCCGAGAGTGCTAGGAAGCTAGTCAGCTAATGGAGTACGTCCTCCTCCTCGATTGGTTTTACTAGTCAGTGTTGTGTATGAGTTATCCTTCTTGAAAAATCTGTGTTTGTCTCTGACCCATCTCGCTTGAGAACCAAGGTTTACAGTCAACACAAACCTTGCTATTAACGAGGAGTTATCACTCTCAATCCCTATAACTTCCCCTGAGATCAGTTTTAAGGAGAGTGTAATTGTTTGCTCCCCTTTGCATGTGAATTAAAAAGATTCACTAGCCATCAGGCATGACAATAGTAGTTATTTACTAGCCCAACATTGAATATCTCTAGCCGTCGGAGTGAGGCTACCATAATCTAGAAGCTCTGGACTACAAAAGGATTAAATAGCAATGCTCAATCAATATAATGGTAACATCTTAAATGATGCCCCTTATTTTGGATTAATTTATAGCAAAAACATCTTGTTCAGCTTTAAAGGCATACTGTCATGGATTTAAGTACCTTATTTCTCTAAAAATGAATAATAAATAAAAATTACACTAATTGTTGGAAACTAAATCTATTGCATCACCTTAACTGAACCATGATGGAGTGAAATCCAATTCAACCCTCTCGGCAATTTTAGTTTTTTAATTATGGACCATTGCCATAATTCAATTATTTTAACAAAATATCATTAATAAATGGAGTATGGTGGTTATGAAGATGGTTGAATATAGTACATTTAGGAACAAATCAAATTATTTCTGTTCAGGTAATATTTTGTTAGGTCATTAAATAGGTCAGTGATCTGTGACAGTATGCCTTTAAAAGGTAAACTTATAATTTGTACAAAAAAGAAAAGCAGATTACTGGAACCTTAAGAGAAGAAATCAACTTACTAAGACATTTTCAGATTTGTAGAATTCCGTTTGCAATTATGATTCAGATATTGAAATTTATATTATCTACATGTACATTTTCAGGTCTTATATTTATTGTTGTGAAGAACATTAATACATTAAGTATATATTTAATAATATATTTGTACAAGATTTAATGTGGTTGCTATAGTAACACAATAGGCCTAAATAGTAATCAGAAATTTATCATTTCTGAATGAATATGTTTTAGTACAGTACCTCATGTTATACATGACCTCAGTATCTTAATACATTAAATGTATTGATTAAAGATTTTATAATGTTGCCATGGTAACAAACAATAATTATTTTAGAGTTTTCTTTTTTAAATTATTGAGTTATACAATTTAAATGAAGTGAAAAAAAACATCTTGTTTTTTAATCCTGCAAAAGAAACTGTTGTCCAAAATACAAACAAAACCAAATTTACTTAGTTATCTTTGACATTCAGGAACTCCGAAGGTTTTATTTAATATGACCTTATTAACCAGTAATAGATAAGATTAACTATACAACTACTGATGATAACAGAGAACATCAAACAATAATGTTTGATTTTTCTAAAACATATTTTGTTACCAGAGAAGATGGTTTGTAAAATATATAAATTAATGTGTGTGGCTTGTAGTCAATTCTTTAACAGATGGAGGAATGGAGAAAATAAGATGTCATTGGTAGTTTTTAATATTCAATAGTTTATTACTTATGGTATTAAGCATGCTTTGTAAGACTGGTAAAAAAGAGAGTTTATTCAGTGTGTGTGTGTTCCCTTTTCAACTAATATTCACTACCATGATGTTGTTTTGTAAAAAAGATATTAAAGGGACATACCCTAGTTTTTAAACACTAAGACATAGTTTTGACTATTAGAGGCGCTTTTTGATAACTGAAATCATACTTTACTTAAATGTTATTGTTTATAGTATCCATTTCCGTACATTTGAAGTGTTTTTGGTCATCCTGATGTTTTTTAATATCACAAAAGAATTTCTCATATTTTTAAAAAGGCACGTGCCTCTGAGAAGTAACAGTTATGTAGTCGAGTTTTATTCTATTTTAGAGGGTATTTCACCATTTCAATGTCAAAGACTCATGTTTCACTCAATTGTAACTTTATCAAAATGTGTTACAGGTTTGTAAATTAAACTAAACTTAATGTTAATTTTCATGAACTGAAACTAGGGAATGTCCCTTTAAGTTTTGGTATTGCCTGACCATAAACAAAGTAATTACATAATCCCCACTTTAATAATGCTACAGTGTCGTTAATTATGGTAATTAAATTTGATTGTCTGTTATTTCTTATAGGTAAAACAGAGAAAAACAGAGAAGCTGTCACACAAAAGGACCCCATAACTTAGTAATTCGTTTAATGTGTCCATATACCACTAGGGTTTGGAACACAACTATTCCGAGTCAGGCTCAGATAGGATCGGGGGTCTGACTGGGGACAGGGATAACCTAATAAATAGGGTCAGTTTTGAAATTTTGAATATTATCGTCAAAAGTATAAAAAAGGGGGAGGTTGGGGTTAATAAATTTTGGCTGCGCCCTTAAAGAAAAATATTAACATTCCTAACTTATATAAATTATTACTATAATATAATTTTGGTGCAAATTTAGATGGGCTGGTCTAAAATTAGTAATAATTATTAAACAATATTCATTAAGCCCATGGAAGGTTAAGAGAAAAAGGGCTGCCAATCATATTTTAAACATTGGTGTGACCAGGTGAGGGTCGGGAGGGAGGGGGAGGCCGGCCCTACACAAAACCTAATCGCCTACGCTTATAGCCCCAAATAATGCCCTAACTCCCGGCATCCCACCACCCCCAATCCCCACCGTGTCCAACCACAGTTCAGTCCAATCTTGGCAGCCTACTTGTTGTTTAGGAAGTTATTATAACTTCCCAAACCGGCGTCACTTGAAGACCGCATAACTGTTAGTTCTCAGACACACATAATTTTTTATTTTTTTTAAATATGAAATTTGCATTTTGTGGTATTATAAACCCCAGGATGGTCAGAAACACTTTGATTGTATAGAAATGAATAATATAAACAATATAAGTAACATTTGATTTCAGTAGTAGTTACCTCATACCTTTATGAGAGTTTCGTCTAGATAGACCTCTCTTTTGCGGCCGTTGAGTGACGTGTGTAATGTTCGAGGGCGTAGCCCGAGATCTATTACACAGGTCACTCAATGGCCGCAAAACAGTGGTCTAACTAGACGTAACTCTCGTAAAGGTATGAGGTAACTACCTTGTACCGCACCCCCTTTTGCTGCGCTACCTTGACGTCACAAAATAGTTTGAAATTTTGAATTAGGTTAGACACGCCCATCGTCTAACTATAGGTTACACCACGGGTAAGATCAAAGAGGCCGACAGCAAAGCATGGTACAAGTGATCATAAACATCTCTAATAGTGAAAAATATGCTTTAGTGTTTAAAAACTAGGGCATGTCCCTTTAATGAAGAATTCTTTGTACGAATGGTAAAATGTGTAGATTGATGTGTGTGGCTTCAGAGTAGATGTAATAAATGCAGACATGTTAAGCAATTATTATGCAATTTTCATTGTGTTGTGAGAAAAATGGTGTGCAAAACAGTTTGTGTGAAATACGTTGTTTTATATAGTACGTTGTTGTGTGAAAAAAACCCATTGTGGGGTGAATTGTGTTGTCAAGTATAGTGAAACCGCTTCAAATTGGACATCCACGGGACCAAGTCAATAGTAAGGTTTTATGCCGTATACAATTCATTTCATTTCAACTTATTTTATTGCTTATATCAGTATTTTCAGTACTATTATATCCAGTTAAGGTTCAAGCATGCTATCCTGGGTACACACACCTCAGCTATCTGGGCTGTCTGTCCAGGACAGTGGGTTAGTTGTTAGTGGTTAGTGAGAGAGAAATCGGTGTAGAGGTCTTACACCTACCTACTAAGTCGTTAAACCTTGCATTGGGTTGGAGCCGGTACCGAGCTGCGAACCCTGTACCTACCAGTCTTATGTCCGATGGCTCAACCACAACACTACCGAGGCCGGTATATATACAGTTCAGAGAGGTCATTTTATGTACAAATATTTTAAAAGATGCTGCAAAAAATGTCAGGTTTCGAGGGAATTCCAGTTTACAGAGGGTCCAGTTTTGAGGAAATTCCAGTTTACAGAGGGTCTGGTTTAGAGAAAATTCCAGTTTACAGAGGGTGTGGTTTAGAGAGGTTTCATTGTGCTCTATCTAGGTGTTGTAAATGTCTTTGTATAATCTGACAATTATCTACTAACATTGGCATAGCCATCTTTATTTCCTCCTCCCTCACCACCACATTATATATTCCTATCTATAATAATAATGTTGTAACATGACTCATTGACAGTGAGGTTACCACTACACACACACCCCACCCCCACTAACACCCCCCCTCCCACTAACACCCCTACCCCTGTCTTATCCTAAAATTCTGGCTACAGCAATTGTCTTACTAATCTTGTGATCTTGGAAAAACAAGAAAAGGAAAGTTTGTTGAATGACATTTAAATCTACAGCTATTTAAATGATATCCAACATAACATACAGTGGCATAGGAAGGTGCCAAAACATGGGGGGGGGGGGGGACCACACATTTATATTTACAGACTTTTACACTATTATAAAGCAAATATAAAGCAAAATATCTGAAAATACGCCAGTGATATTTTATGAGGAGTACTTTCTGAAATGCAGTATATCTGTTTAAAAAGATTTTCAAACACAAGGATGACCAAAAACACTTCAGTTAATTGTACGGAAATGCATAATCTAAACAATAAAATTTAAGTAATGTTGAGTTTGGCTCTTAATAGTGAAAAGTATTCCTTAGTGTTTAAAAAATAGGGTCTGTCCCTTTAACACGAAAATATGTGTTTAAAATTAATAACTGTACATTCCTTACATATAAAAGAATCCTTCATATGTGTCTATGTGGGACAGGGCTATTCCACCCGAGGGTACATAATTTGTTGTCAGGGACGAGGCTTGCCGAGTTCCCGACATCATATTATGTACCCACATGGATTATTTTTCTCCCATCCAGTAGATAGAAAACAAGCATTTTGGGAAAACGTGAAAAACCTACATTTTTTATTTTTTATCTTACAAAAAATTATTTATACTACCGGTAACAGTATAAACCGAAAATGATAGTATAATTTCATTATGACAGCAGGTTTCCTTGTTTTTATGAAATATAAAAAGTATTTCTTGCGTTATTTTGCCATTTACGTGACATCACTCAATGTTAATATCAGCGCAAACAACAGAAGTCACGTGGTCATGCAAGACAGATTTATTCCACATGGGCCGACGTCATGGAATGTGCCTGTCTTGCATGGCCAGGGATGGGAGAAATATAGCTGAATACATGTAGTTGTTAAGAAATTATTAACAAATGCTGCAATTACTCCAAGATCACAAGATTAGTATTAGAATGAATTGGTTACCTGGTGCTTTAAGATTTGAACTTTGATCTTTTCATAAATGTACATATGTATAGCACCAGTACTACATTCTAAAAAGTATTTCTCTTTCTCCTTTTATGTGATTTAGTTTTACCCATTATTAGCCTTTGGAATAGAAACATTCTAATTAAGATAATTAATGGTGCATAATCACAAACGAGATTTAGTGGTTTAAGTGTCATAGACATTTTCAAAATTGTTATTGGCTACTTCCTATTAACAAATTAAGACGCAAAACCATTGAATACGTTTTTCACTGATTTAAAATCAAAATCAATTTGAACAATTCCTGGCTTAAATACAGATTTTACTGTTTTCGAAAAAAGTCAAACTGTTGTGATGTTAAAATTGCTGATCCAAATACATATTTGGCTGATATAAAACAAATTAATTTACTAATTTAAATAGCCGAGTCATACATCACCAGCCCTCGAAATACGCGACGGCAATTGGCAATGCCGTCACAAAAGCTATCGCAAAATTGATTTGCGACAGCATTTCTTTGCTGTCGTAAATCTGTGAGTGGTGAAAAGTCTGTAAGCATTTTTCTTTGAACTCTGTCCAATTACAAATCCCAGAAAAAAGCATTTATAATCGAGTGTAGCCCAATGTTTTCAAGTTAATATAAATTGGTTTATTCCAGTATAGAAGCTTACAAAAGTAAAGTTGAGATGTCATGTTTTAGCATATTATTACTGCAGTGGATAATATATGAATTATTTTTACAGCATTAATCTTTTCTTTAAAATTGCCACTGTACTGCCATTGCAAAATTGATTTGCGACGGCACTTAACTGCCGTAGCAAACTTGTCTGAATTTCAAGGGCTGCATCACTGTAAAATCTGCTCTCACTATTTATTATATTGTCAAAGTCTGATTGTTGACTTGAATCTATTTGTTTTTTTGTTTTTTTAATTAACTTTGATCTGATCTGATGTGTATGTATGGTGTGTGTCGTAAAGTTCAAATTGCTGATCTAAATATCAGTTGTATTGATTTTTAAATTGAAATCAATTTGAACTGTTGTGTTTGGTGTGTTGTGAAGTTCATTAAATGTTCTTGCAATATTTCAATATATAATATTTAATTGCAATTAACTTTCGTAAATTATACATGTATGTGTGTTTTAAGTTGCTACGTTTCATAATATCACTGTTAGATCATTCATCATGGCTTCTGATGTTTTTTTAATATTTTATTTCTGTTATATTTATAATTATAGCATGAAAGAAATAGCTAGTGCTTTCTAATAACTTATTATTTTTTTTATTACCAATTTGTTTACTGTTATTGTAAATCACATAAGTTTTGCTTTAAACAGATGCTACTTTCAATTAGGATATTTTAATTTTTGTCAAGAATCATTTTCCGGTCACTTACAATTTAAATTGATGATATTATCCAATATTTTTTATCCAGACTTATTTTCATGTTAAACCGTATAATTTAAAACATTACGCAACCAGATGATTCTACTATGTATCTCATTTTTATAACAGACATGGTGCAAAGCAAAGTTTCTAGTAGGGTTGAGGGCAGGGGTGGGGATAAACCCTTTTTTCCGAGTCTGGGACCGATTCTCGATCTCTGAGACTGAATTTTTTTATTTTTAAACATGTGTTTGCCGGTCCCACTTTTGTCGGACCGAAGCACCTGTCCATTTCTATTATTGGAACAATTTCCTATACCTCAAGTGGACCGGCCTGCCCAGGGGGTATGCTCCCCGATAAAGTTTTAAAAACTATATGTTCTGAAATGCAACTTCCATGCATTTTGCAAGTAAAATTCATCTCTGCCTTAAAATTTACTATCAATAACATTTTGTATTCACAATTATTACATGTACAAAGGACACTTCAAATAGTGTTAAAATGTATTCTGATGTATACTTTGCAATATAAACTTGTCCTTACATGATCCCTATATAAAGAAAAAAAGTAAAGTAAAGACCATACCATAATCTGTAATGGTATTTATTTCAGAAGTAGTTTTATAGAAAATAGTACCTTCATGTAGGGCTAGGTGACATTTGAAAGGTACATATAAATGCTATTTATAGAATGATTCATATTTGCTGGATGCTATTGATAGTTTGTTTCATATTGATCAAATGAAAACCAATCTTTTAGACAAATATTTGACAAAAAGACAACCTTGGCTTGAATGGAAATACTCTTAAAGGGACATTTCTGAATCTGCTGCATTTTTAAGATGTTATCGACTAACAGAAAAATTTTAACGATTGTAATTACATATTAAATATATTTTTCTGCATAAAATATTATTGGCTGTATGTTAAACATGTTTCTGATCATTCTAATACTTGTAATAGGTTAAATTTTATTTTATTTCCTAAACATTTTTAGTTTTTGGTACATATGAAATTATTTGAAGACAAAATCAAAGTTTGGGCTTATTACAAATATTAAGACAACCAAAAACACGTTGAATATACAGACACTGATATCCTAAACAAGAAAATATATTTAAGTTTAATAGTAGAAATATTTTTATTAGTCGGAAACATCTTACAATTAATGCAGCAAACTCAAGAATGTCACTTTAAGTCTTCTGAACCAAATTTTCGTAGTTCTTATTTTAGTTTGTTTGAAATAGTAATATATTCTTAATTATTGTGTTCAGGTATTCTTAAACAAATATTTTGCTGAGAGATCACATGTATTACATTTTCCTAGATAGGTCTCAGCTCAGTGTTGCGGTATTTCTTGAAGATGCATTATCAAAATTAGATGACTAGAAACCATTTAAATTGGAGGAAAAACATTTCAATGCAGACTGTTGATCAGTGTTGCCATACAACAAACATTATTTAAACAAAGATAATCAAGTTGATCATCTAGTCATGAAATCAGTTTGATGTTTATATCCATTTAAAAGCATACTGTCACAGACCACTGACCTATTTAATGGATTTCACTCCATCATGGTTCAGTTAAGGTGATACAATAGCTAGATTTGGTTCCAAATATTAATGTAATTTTTATTTACTATTATGGCTGATGCCATATAACCATAAATAAAAAATATGATGAGTGCATCATTAAATTAAAAAAGAAATTAAATTATTTTTTTACTATTAATTTTTAGAGAAATAACGTCTTTAAATCAGTGACAGTATGCCTTTAAAGTTAAAGTACATCCATCTTGGACATATTCTCAGGGATTACAAATGTCAACTCAGTACGAAGACAAAGTTATTCAGATCCACAGCTAGAATTACCAAAGGACACTGTTTTTGTTTATTATTTTGAAAATTATATTCAAAGAGCATACCTGGGGAAAAGGCTATGAGGTGACACTAGGGTCTCCACAATCACTTGAGTACTTGGGTCGAGTCTAGCAAGACCAGAGTCTGTTCATAGGACTTAAAGGGACATTCCTGAGTTTGCTGCAATTTTTAAGATGTTATCGACTAAAAGATACTTTTTAACGATTGTAATTGCACATCAAATTTATTTTTGCTGCATAAAATATTAGTGGCTGTATATTAAACTCATTTCTGATTGTTCTCATATTTGTACTAGGTTGTTTCATTTTATTTCCTAAATTATGTCCCTTTAAGCATCCGTGCATGGTGGAATACAATTATCAACTATAATACATGGACAAAAATGTAGGACAATAAATTCAGCAGTAGATAATCAATGATATAAGTTATACAATAATTATATGATCATGCACTAGTTTCTCTTTTTATATTAGCCATTCATCACTGAACATCAGACCTTGCTTTTTAAGGTGTGTGGGTGCGATCGCACTCATACAGCTCACATAAGTGTGAAAAACGATGCACATTACAAAATAGAATAAAACTCGACTACATAACTGTTAATTCTCAGAGGCACGTGCCTTTTTAAAAATATGATAAATGCATTTTGTGATATTAAAAAACATCAGGATGACCAAAAACACTTCGAATGTATGGAAATGGATACTTTCAACAATAAAATTTAAGTAAAGTATGATTTCAGTTATCACAAAAAGCCTCTAATAGTCAAAACTATGTCTTAGTGTTTAAAAACTAGGGTATGTCCCTTTAAATCATATTTAACTTATGAAAATTGGGTGATGTTTTGAAAACTAAAATATTTTGTTTCTCAAACATTGTGCTTATGGTGGTTACTTTGGCACTGGGTCGGAATATTTTGTCTTCAAATGTTTGATGAATCCACACAGTACAATCATTGTCATCCTGATCTCGGTTGAATTTATACTGATAAAATACTTTAAATTTTTTAATTTCAAAGCAGTATTATCAAAATCGCATTATACATACATGTATTTTACTTTTATCATTTATAAACTTGATTCTTAAAGGCATACTGTCACAGATTTAAGGATCTTATTTCTCCAAAAGTGGATAATAAATGAACATTACATCAATGTTTAGAAACCAAATCTGGCTATTGAATCACCTTAACTAAACCATGATGGAGTGAAATCCGTATCAATCTTCTCGGCAATATTAATTTTTAAATTATAGACCATTGCCATAATTCAATTATTTTTTTTACAAAATATCATTAATAAGTGGAGCATGATGGTTATGTAGATTGTTGAATAAAGTACATTTAGGGACAAATCAAATGCATATGTTTCACGTAATACTTTGTTAGGTCATTTAATAGGTCAATGGTCTGTGACAATATGCCTTTAAATATGTGTAAGGAATATATTTTCTTCTGTTATTCTGTTTAATTTTCCATTCATTTAACTGTTATTATGTTTTATTTATAAATTTGATTTCTAAAAATGTACAAATGATTACTAAGGAATATACTTTCAACTTGTTTAATTTTCCATACATTTAACTGTTATTATTTTTTATTTATAAATTTGATTCCTAAAAATGTACAAATGATTACTAAGGAATATACTTTCAACTGTTGTTTAATTTTCCATACATTTAACTGTTATTATTTTTTATTTATAAATTTGATTCCTAAAAATGTACAAATTATTACTAAGGAATATACTTTCAACTGTTGTTTAATTTTCCATACATTTAACTATTAATTAATTGGGTGATATTTTCTTAATTTTCACATATAAATATGTGTTATTGTATGGAAAATATATTTTAATTGTGTAATATTTTACATTCAGTTAATTAACTTTTCTTTTGTTTCCAACTTAATTAGAAAACATTACTTGTATACAACCATCTGTGTTAGGTGGTCGCATTTCTGTTCCCGCTAAATCTCACCATTTTGCTTAATCATCTTAATGAAATACTTAGTATGCCATGCATTAACCTGTATTAAGCAGACACCTGTCTAAAGAGGACAGTTTTGAATCTCCATATATTTCCTGTTATTTGACGGTGGTTCATGAGTGCATGCCATCCCATCTGTACTTATTCCATTGAGCTCTGTCCTGTGCTAGTTATGATTTTTGTAAACGACGTCTGGGAGTGGCAGTCCTCTTTGTGGCAGTGCAGGGAGGATGTAGTGTTTAGTAAAGAATCTCGAGAGTGGCTGTCCTCCTATTGACGAGACACTAGATAGGGACTCATGGAATCATCCACTATTTTGCCAAACACCCATTTGACTCTGCGTTATGCAGAGATACGGTTTTGTCATTCAGATTTGAAATACCCAGAAACTTTTAAGTCTTATATTAGGACTTGGTCTACGCTTACATTGCATCAATACATTTTCTTTTTATGTTTACTCTTATTAGGATATTAAATTAAAGGGACACTCCTGCGTTTGATGCATTGTAAGATGTTTCCGACTAATAAAATATTTCTACGATGAAACTTACATATTAAATATATTTCCTTATTTAGAATATCAGTGTCTGTATATTCAATGAAACAAATGCAGGCGGGGCAATGTTATCCTGAATTCGATGTGTGAAGTGTGAAGATATCTTTTTGCTAAGATTACTGTAAATAACAGAACAAAATGTTAACAATTATTGAGGTAGAAGACACACGATTGATCGAATGTCATGATATTTGGCGTGGAAGATAGTGTATTTTGTATTTTCCATGTAATTTGTTCAAATGTTTTATTTTTCGGGGGGGGGGGGGG
>JAECMU010080404.1:2521-17095 GCA_016106625.1 Dracogyra subfuscus
GAATAGCTGATGTGTGTACCCTGGAATAACTGATGTGTGTACCCTGGAATAGTTGATGTGTGTACCCTGGAATAACTGATGTGTGTACCCTGGAATAACTGGTGTATATACCCTGGACACTAGCTATTCCAGCGTATATATACACAAGCTGTTCCAGGGTACACACATCAGTTATTCCAGGGTACACACATCAGCTATTCCAGGGTACACACATCAGTTATTCCAGGGTACACACATCAGCTATTCCAGGGTACACGCATCAGCTATTCCAGTGTAAGTAATAATGTATTGATCAAACAAGTCAACAATTTAGAATGTTTGTTACTGTTTATATCATGTTACATTGGTAGTACATTCACAATGATTCAACACTGTTCAGTTTTTGTCTCGCTTTTAACAAGTGAAAAGATAAGATATAGGAATTCGAATGACAATGGCGGTGCTATTAAAGTTTAGCATGTAGATCAGTTGCTCACAAACTATAAATCCTAGGTGAGTGAAACTTGCTTTATAGTTGCACATATGGATGTTCATCACACACTGAAACAAAAGGTTTAAGATAGGTGGAACATTTAATTCCATGGGATTCTTATGTTGAAATACCCATCTGTTGCCAATACAGCACAATCTTATTAGCTTTGTTCAGATGGAGATCTTTGATTATTTATTGTCAAACATGTGACTGCTTATCTGGAACTGAATAATTATTTGGTTTGCCTTGCATATAACAGTTTAATATTTCATGATATACCACCACTAGCCTTCATGCTGTAGTGGTCAGGCTACACTCATATTTAGTATTGGTAGATCATAATGCAGAATGTATAGCTCAGCACAGACAATTCAAAAGACCACAGTGACATCTCTCTGTCACTAAACACTGACCATGTTGCCAGATAGAAAGTGCTTCAACTGTAACTGGATAGTAATTGAAAGCCAATGTTAATTTTCAGACTGTGGTTCTGTCTCACCCTGCTGCCATGAAGGCTCTGTCTCCGGGACGAATCATCATCGTCAACGACTCTCACCAACATCGCGTCCTCGGGGTCGTCCTGCAGGCCAGCACCGGCTCCAGTGGGGAGAAGAAGTTTGTCGTGCTGGTCGTAGGTGAAACTAATGTGAACGACTCTGTGCAGACGAAAAGTCGGTGCGTTGATTCGGAGATAAATACACAGTACGTTGATTCAGAAGGACCTGAGCCAGTGTTGCCGACTCAGCTGTTTGTGCCAGATGGTCCCAGCACACAGATGTTACTGACACTGATGCCTAGAGACATTAGCGTCATCACGACAAAGACGATTAAAGTGGAACCAGAGAAGATTGTCAATGATATAAAAAAAAGACAACAAGCTCGTTTTAAGTAAGATATGTCAGTAGTGTTGGTAGTATATAATCAGTGCTTGTCTCATGATCTCATCTTCCCAGTATAACTGTAAATAAAATGTGTGTCGTCAAAAAAATTTTTAATTTTTTTTTGATCCAAATGAATTTTTTTGGCACGATCCAGCCGCTTTCTGTAACGCTTTCAGTTTCCTTTCTTGTGTTGGCATGGTTAAACAACATTAGTGTAATAATTAGTGATATTTATAACTTTTATAATTTGTTTTCATAACAATCGAAAATAACAAATTTCCCATGTCAGGGGAGATAACTCTTAAAATAGCTAGACTTGCCACAGTTCAAATTGAACGAAAAAAAAAAAAAAAAGGCAGGGCGGCAACAAACGGGGCAGGGCGGCAAAAAATACTACTATTTACTGCTAGCTAGAACACTGGTTAAATAAACCATTTCCTTATTTCATCTTCCCATGCCAGTCAATAAGTGGAGTTTTTGCATGCAGTGGGTTTCTTCTCTCACTCTCTGGTGTCACATTTACCATGTTAGACTACCAGATGTTCCCTCCTGGCTATCTCTTTATTTCACTGCTATTTCAAGCAACAATTGCAAGTCACACAGTTTATCTTCTAAATTCTCATTATTTAAGACAATGCATTTTGTCTTTAGACTTGTCTGCATTTTTATATATTTTTTGACTGGCCTCGGTTGCATTGTGGTTAGGCCATCGGTCAACAGGCTGGTAGGTACTGGGTTCGGATCCTAGTCGAGGCATGGGATTTTTCATCCAGATACCGACTCCAAACCCTGAGTGAGTGCTCTGCAAGGCTCAGTGGGTAGGTGTAAACCACTTGCACTGACCAGTGATCCATAACTGCCATTGTTTGTGCTATTCTGCTTGTAGGAAGCACAAATAAAAGATCCCTTGCTGCTAATCGGAAAAAGTAGCCCATGAAGTGGCGACAGCGGGTTTCCTCTCAAAATATGTGTGGTCCTTAACCATATGTCTGACGCCATATAACTGTAAATAAAATGTGTTGAGTGCATCGTTAAATAAAAACATTTCTTTTTCTGTCTGCATTTTGTAATTGGCAATACATTTGATGAGCTTTTTTTTTCATTCTTCTAGAGATGACCCTCCTGGTCAGTCTGTTTCCATAGCAACACAAGAACTGATGCGATTGACAGAAGCTAACCCGTCTGGCCTACCTGGTCTTGATCCTGTGAAGGATTTGCGTGTTCGTGATATTAGTCTTGTCGAACAGTTCAGGGCTCTCCAGCTCATGGAAGAAGGATTCTCCAAGTATCAGTGCATCCATTGTCCAAACTTTGATGATCATGTAATTATATATTCTTCACTGTCAGTACACTAAAACATTTGATATTATTTTATGATATAACCTCTAAATAAGTTTATATATTGTTTGTCAATAGTGGGTTATTTGGCTCTTTTTTGTTTAACAAAATAATAATCACATTACTTACCTTTCAGTTTTATTTTGATTGTGTTAAATTTCAGTTTGAATTTGATTTTAATTGTGTTAAATGTCAGTTTGAGTGTGATTGTGTTAAATTTCAGTTTGAGTTTGATTGTGTTAAATGTCAGTTTGATTTTTGATTGTGTTAAATTTCAGTTTTGTGAGATCCGTAAAAACATGCAGCTCCGTGCTAATTATCGTCATCTCCAACATCTGCTGTCTGATGAGAGCCTCGTCCTGCTCCCAGAATACGAACAGAGGATCGAGGTTTGTGTCAACAGTGTGTCAACACTGCCATTTAGAAACTAAATTTTCCATGGGTGAAATGGCCTCCCAATGACAATTTAAAGTCTGCCCATGCCAATGAGGGTTTTTCTTAATGACTTTTGCAGCAGATAAACAAAACTGAGGTTATTTTACTGGATGTAGACATATTTTAAATATACTAATGTTATATACTGGTAGCTAATATACACCAGGTGTAAACATTTTGCTGTTATGGAGGATCTTTACTGATGACACAAGATGTGCCATCCGTGATGCATCCAACCTACGGAATACGAACAGAGGATCGAGGTTTGTGTCAACAGTGTGGCAACACTGCCATTTAGAAACTAAATTTTCCATGGGTGAAATGGCCCCCCAATGACAATTTAAAGTCTGCCCATGCCAATGAGGGTTTTTCTTAATGACTTTTGCAGCAGATAAACAAAACTAAAAGGTTATTTTGCTGTATGTAGACATGTTTTAAATGTACTAATGTTATATACTGGTAGCTAATATACACCAGGTGTAAACATTTTACTATTATGGAGGATCTTTACTGATGACACAAGATGTGCCATCCGTGATGCATCCAACCTACGGCAATTTATATTTCAACAACTGCAGTTGCCATCACTGTCATCTTCAAGTTCGAGCCCTGATTTGATCAGTTCATGTGTACAGATTCAGTTTGCCTGTCACCATTCTTGCATTCAACATGTCAGTTTACATCATGGCATTACATTAGTTTAATATTTCATATGATTTAGTTTTTTTTATCCTGCAATCACTGTTTCTATTGGCCCATTATTATGACTGATTAAAGCAAAGTTATAAATGTATACCAACAGATTATGAATTTTGACATCAACGCAGGTGACATCACATGCATAGATACATTAGAAAATTGCTCATTTGATTTTAGTTCATCAGAAATTTAGCTAAAATAACAAACATAAAATAATAATAGCTTTTAACCTTAATTTGTATGGACTGCAGGATACAAATAACTAGTTAATTATGTAGAATATCAGCTTAATCCTGTTCAGGCCAAATGGGAAATTCATTGACTAGTTATTCTCTATATAAACTTATGTTTAAAGCTGCCAACATTGTTTTCCAAATTACATACTTTATGGTGCATATTTTAAGTGTTATTTACAGCTGATGACACTAAATCTCAGACAGTGTACAATAAAATATTTGTGGGTATTACAGTTTTTGTGGAGTTTACACTTTTTGGTTAAATGATCAATGTTGGCAAATGCACCATGTTACTGGTTAAGTTTAAAAAGTTGGTTTTAATGACACCTGTTTCAGGTCATCCAGGTGTTTGTAGTACTTTTAATTTTATTCTAAACAAAAATATTAAAATAATTGTAATGTTTTATGACTGGTATAATGTGTGTTTTTCTGTTTTAAAATCAGGTGTTTATGAATCGTGACTGTTAACCGTATCATAATGTGTCATGTTTTTCTGTGTTATAACCACGTATCCATGGATCGTGACTGGTATCATAATGTGTGTTTTTCTGTTTTATAACCATGTGTCCCTGGATCGTGACTGGTATCATAATGTGTGTTTTTCTGTTTTAAAACCATGTGTCCGTGGATTGTGGCTGGTAACATAATGTGTGTTTTTCTGTTTTATAACCACATGCCAGTGGATCATGACTGGATAATTTTTCATTGCAGGTTCTTAAAAAACTGAATTATCTAGATCAGAACAATGCAGTTCAGTTGAAAGGTCGAGTAGCATGCGAGATCAGCACGCATGAGTTGATCATCACCGAACTTGTGTTTGAGAATGTACTGACAGGCCTGCATCCCGCCGATATCGCTGCTTTGTTATCATGCATGGTGTTTGAACAAAAACACTGCTCGGAACCAAATTTAGCAGATAATTTGGAAAAGGTGCTCTTTTTTATTTTCCACTTTCTTATGAATTCCCTTACCAAAGTAAGAATAAATAGAATTCACTTTTCACTAATAAACCAAATCGTCTAGAAAAGGTCACAAATGATATAAGGTCCTGAATTTAGGCAAACTGTTTTAAGAGTTGCAGGTGATCTAAAAATCCACAAATCCACAATCTCTGTTTTCAATCATGTTTGGCAGTGCAACAAAAATCACCATCATTTTCTCCGATTGGATCACGTCAATCATTTACAACAACAAAAAGGTATTTGTGTCATAAATCACTTGTAACCAAAACTACTTAATTAGTTTCATTCAGTATTAATGTATTTTAACTTAAGATAAAAATAATATTAAATGAATTTATTTTTTGTTTAATTATTTTGCATCAATACAGTAATTTTGTTTGTTTGTTCCTTCATTCATCCATTCATCCATCCATTCATTCATTCATTCATTCATTCATTCATTCATTCATTCATTCATTCATTCATTCATATATAATGAAGATATTGTTTATATAAATATTTGGTTAAACTACAGGTATAATATTGATTTATTTTTATTATTATTTATTTATTTATTTATTTACAGGGGAAAGCAAGTATTCTTGAGGTGGCTGAAAGGATAGGGAAGCTGCAGAAAGAGTGTGGGATGTCAATGCCTGTGGAAGACTTCAAGGCCTTATTTCACTTTAACTTGATGGAAGTTGTTTTTGAGTGGGCTAGAGGAATGGTTAGTAACTGCCTTTGTTTGTCATTGTTTTTGAGTGGGCATGAAATGATCAGATTTTGGCAAATGCATGTGAAACTTGTGGAAAGATTTGGGTAGTGATGGGTATTTAAAGCTGTAATGATGCCTCATTTCCATTTCAACATAGACGAGTTACATGTTGCCAAGACTAAGCCTGCCAAATCAAAACATTGCAATAGGCTGCGTCCATTTAGGTGAATCACAGTCAGCAGTTGCACGCCACATGAATGTCCATCAGAGCACCATTTCATATCTCTGGGACAGGTACCAGCAATTTCAATTAGCTGAAGACTTAACAAGAAGTGGAAGACCTCGCTTAACAACTGCACCACAAGATCTTGCAATGTCAAGATCGACATTTATGTGTTAGCTGGTGTACGAATGTACAGGGGTAGAACTTGGGAAACTGGTGGAGAGTATTGTTTAGCAATGACATGATGGATGATAACATGTTTACAGATACCACAAGGAACGTTTTGCCAACAACTGCATCACACAAGTTGACAGATTCGATGGAGTGAGTGTCATGATGTGGGGAGGCATCTCATACACCGGCAGAAGTAAACTTGTGTTCATACAAGGCAACCTGACAGCTGTACACTACTGGGATGAAATTCTTTGCCGCCACATGCTTCCCATTTTGGATGGACAGAGAGAACTCTTTCAGCAGGACAATGCCAGGCCTGCATATGGCACGTGTAACAATGGATTTCCTACTTAAAGAACATTAATGTGCTGCCATGGCCATCAAGATCACCAGATTTTAACCCCATTGAACATCTATGGGACAAACTGGACAGACGTGTACGCCAGCGTGACCCGGAGCATCAGAGGCTACCACAATTGTCACATGCACTGCAGGAAGAATGGTCTAGGATTCCATGTGCCCGGATTCAGAGACTCAATCAGTCTATGCCAAGGAGATGTCATGCAGTGATTGCTGCTGCTGGTGGCCAAACAATGTACTGATTTCAGCGCCCTCATGCGATGATGTATGGTGATGAAAATGCCTCCACTGCCGTCAGTCCATAGCAAGAATATTGTCACATACTCTTGTCAAATTTTACTGTGATATGATTATAAATAATGCCATTTTGTATTAAAGAGATAATTTCATGAATATTTTGCCTGTGTTTCTTTTTTGACAGAGTATGGTTTGGTTTACTTTACTCACACAGTTAAATAATTTAGTAATGTGTAACCGGCATCGGTGGTGTCATGGTTAGGCCATCGGTCTACAGGCTGGTAGGTACTGGGTTTGGATCCCAGTCGATGCATGGGATTTTTAATCCAGATACCGACTCCAAACCCTAAGTGAGTGCTTCGCAAGGCTCAATGGGTAGGTGTAAACCACTTGTACTGACCAGTGATCCATAACTGGTTCAACAAAGGCCATGGTTTGTACTATCCTACCTGTGGGAAGTGCAAATAAAAGATCCCTTGTTGCTAATCGAAAAAGAGTAGCCCATGAAGTAGTGACAGCGGGTTTCCTCTCAATATCTGTGTGGTCCTTAACCATATGTCTGATGCCATATAACCGTAAATAATATGTGTTAAGTGTGTTGTTAAATAAAACATTTCTTTCTTTTTTTCGGTCAGCATTATTGAATATAAAATATCATTAAATAAATAACATGATTGTTTTTACAGCCTTTTGCCGAGATCACCAATTTGACGGATGTGCAGGAGGGAATCATTGTGCGCTGCATCCAGCGACTGAATGAGACTTTACGAGATGTCCGCAACGCGGCCCGCATCATAGGAGACCCAGTGTTGTATCAGAAGATGGAGGAAGCGTCGACCATGATCAAGAGAGACATTGTATTTGCAGCTAGCCTTTACACCCAGTGAAGTACCTTGTTGACACACTGCATCTGTGATATGACCCTGTCCTAGTAAATAATCGTGGCTACTGCATTCAATCAATCAATCAATTGAAGGGTTTAACGTGCACATTCAGAGCAAGCTGTTGTAGTGCACGCCTGTCATGGGCGCAAGAGCTTGGGAGCAAGCTCTTTTGTCCAAGACAGAAAGTTGGTGGGGGGTTGGAGGAGGGACCGCCCGCACTGGCAGGTGTAAGAGAGCACCAGCAGCCCGATCTAGATCGGTAACAGGCGAGGGTTAGTGGTGGTGGTGGGGCTATGGAATTTTGAATGGAGCAGTTAATATGCCAAAGAGAAAAAGTGCGCATTTCAGTATGAAGGAATTTTGGCACAGTTTTTGAACAGTCGATCAAAATGGAAATGGTAATGGAGCTAGTATAGTTTTGAACTTAGTAGATCGAGAGTAACTCGTTAATTAGACCTCGTTGTTGCTGTGGTGTCTCCCTAGGTTGCCCGTCACCAAGTACATTACCAGCAGCAATTACTACATTCCTTTTATGTGTACAATATACTACACGGCTATGAAGTATGGTGGTGATGATAATGTAGAGAAAGCAGCTTACATAGCAAAAGCCAGTGATGTATGATTAAAAACACACAAGTTGTAATATAAATGGTCTCACTCGGGAACTAGTATAGTATTTTATTTATTACACCAATCAATGAAAACAAAATAACACATACTGACTAAACAAAACATGAAAATGCACAGATTAACGACTGGGGTGGGTGGGAGGAATGACGTCACATATGAATCGAAAGAACAATGGGCACACTTTTTGCATGAAGATTTGTGCGGAGTTGTATTGTGTGACAATTGACCTCCTGATTACTTATTCCACAATGTGAAGAGAGGATAAATATCACATGGGTATCTCTTCCACCGCGGTGTAATAAACAGTAATACAAATCTGGCAACAGAGTTGTATGGTGATGATACCTATTGATAGTGATAACACATATTTATTAAAAGTGTAGATGTGTTTGTATGTATTTTGCATTTAATATAAATGATGTTATAATATTGTGAGGTAAGGTTGTAAGTTAAAAATTTAATTGAATCCCTCCATTTTGCTTTAAATATCCAGTACCTACCAGGTTGAAGCCTGGTGCCATAGCTGATGCATCACTGCGGCTAACAAGTAAACACACTGCAGTTACAAGTGTATTGAACTGTAATTTTAAATTATGTTAAATTATGTAAAACTGATAAAATATTCATGTGACACATTAAATTTTGGTGCCTTTATTTTTATATGTTATTTATCATACTATACCATTTAGTTTGGTCATGTTGTGTATATTGTGTTTTTGTTGTTGTGAGTTTGTAAACTGGGCACATTATATTTTATGAAAGGATAAAATTTATTATTTGTGTAATAAAATTCAGATATATATCAATGAACAAATTTCTTGACAGAATATTTAGTTGATTTGTGGTTAGATATATACATAGCATTCAATTTCTTGTTAAAATAAATTAATTGGGTGTACATGCACATATATACGTTTGTGTGTATATGTGTCAGTATTTTAATGTTGTTATATTAATATCAGTTTTTGATATACAGTATTGTAAAATACTGGTATATTAGACTATGTATTTTTCATCAACATGTTACGAGAATAAATTGTAACAAAGTAGAAAATGTAATACCGATACTGTAATCGTAAAGTTGATGGAACAAGTGTGCTTTTGTAATTACACACATATAAGCACACATGAACAGCATCTGTACATAAACCAAAATTACTCTTAATTGTTCAACAAACTAGAACATATATGCTTTGTGCTGTCTTTGACAGTACACGTGTTATCTATTTCCTATTGATGTGTTTGTATATTAGTGTAATTTGTAACTGTTAACTTTGAATTAATTTATCATTATTTTATGATGGATATATTTGTTGTGTCTACCTTTTTGGTGGATTATAAAATAAACTGGTGCTATTTTTTGCACATATATATTTATATTTAGTGTTTGTTATAATCTATAGCGTACAAATAATAGTGGGTTGCTGAAGTATTATACTGTATATTATCTATATTACCATGCGCTTCTTTCGCTTAGAGGGTTTAGTTTACTTTCATATTAAAAGACTGCCTTTCTAACTGGTTTTTGTCAGTCGGTATCTGTATTACCATGCACTTCTTTTGCATAAAGGGTTTACTTACATATCAAAATACTGCTATTCTAACTGGTTTTTGCCAGTCAGTATCTGTATTACCATGCACTTCTTTTGCATAAAGGGTTTACTTACATATCAAAATACTGCTATTCTAAATGGTTTTTACCAGTCAGAATCACAACATGTCAGGAGAGTTTTTCACATTTTCAGCGATTATTTCACATTTATATTTACTCAATAGTTTGAGTCAGACAAGTTGTGTTTCGGGACAGCAGAATTTGTAGCTTCATTGACCGAATATCTGGCAGGAATGTCGACCAATTTCAACCCCTGACTTTTCAAATTAATTTTCTTTTTATGTGTTTTAGATACAGTGATAATTGAGACTAGCAATCAAGTTTTAAAAGTTGTATTAATTGTATCATTGGATGGCACACTAATGTGTTTAATCAGTGTTAATGGCTTAAAGCGGCATTCCCTGGAATATTTTTATTATTTAAGCATATAGAACAGAAAATCTCATTACGTTTGGTGAATATATATGACGCCACACTCATCATTGGTTTCACTACGCTGGCTTATCCAGGTCAAAAACAAAGCCATTATTTTGAAAGTGGGACAATTTTGACGGGCTTCTACCGATCTCAGTTTTCATTGGCTTATCACAAGTGTGAAATTCCGCAACAAGAGATCACGTGAGATATCGCAATTTTTGAACAAATTTAATTGTCTTGATTGAGGGGTCGTCTCATATCTACAAAACATATTTATGTCCATAATGGTATGATACAACGCCTTTTCACGGGTCGGTGGGTGGGGGATTTGCCTTGAAATTTTGACAGTGGCCTGCTGTTGGCATACGCGTTACATGTAAGGGAGTGTTACTAATTACATAACGCTCATGGGGTAGAGGAAGAGGGTGTTCGATTTACGTAACATTTTTCAAGACTATATGTTATTTTTATTCATTACTTAGACCTAAAAAGGTGGGGGTTTTTTTAATGCGCGGTCAGTCTAGGATCGATCCCCATCGGCGGGTATATAAAAGACCATGGTATGTGATATCCTGTCTATGGGATGGTACATATAAACGATTCCTTGCTAAAAAAAAACCCCAAACCCAACACAACAATGTAGTGGATTTCCAAGGCGCGTATACAGAGATTTCAGCGGGGTTGGGATTACATTTCAATGTATTTAAGCTTGGGCAAGTAAGGGTTTTGACCTCCAATACTCTGCCCCTGCACATGCACCCGAGTCGTCTCTTAATGCCCCCATCACACCAAAGTAGTTCTCAAAACGTCCTACCCCGTCCTAAAAAAATCGTAAAACGGGCTGTGGTCGGGGTAGAAAGTGTAACTTTGTCGTCTTTATCAGTTGGAATCAAGTTCAGATAGGGTAAAATTGCCCGTTCATCTCATGCGGATAACGTTTCCAGGCAGTCCAAGCCCGTCCGTAGTCAGTTTAAACCCGTTTTGAACCAGTTCTAGCTCGTTCCCAATACGTCCAGACCCGTTCTAACTAGTTCTTAACTCGACCACCTCGTTCTCAGACAGTTCACCTCCTTCTCACCACGTCCTCATCTCGTCCCTAGTGTGTGCAGAACGTAATTGCAATCGCGTCCTGGCCCGACTGCTGTAAATACCCAGCGTGTTGTTGCCAGTCCTCATTCACGTTCGCCGCTTCAAGTTGTACACATCATCACATCAAGTCAACGACAGTTCGATCATCATGCCTCCAAAGAGACGTGGATTCAGAAAGACAGGCCGTGAGAACGCAGCCAGTACTATCTCAAGATCCCCACGCCCCGCTGAAGCCCATGCAGATCCCTCCCCCCCCCGAAGTTGCCGTGCCTCCTGAGCCTACCCCTGAGTGTGAGAATCAAGAGAGGGAGATACCTGTATCCCCTGGACCCTCTAATACCTCTGCCTCACAGTCAGATGGGCATATGTCTGAGGAAGATGCAGAACAGAGTCAGAAGGCCAAGAAGAAGAAAACCAAGACCTATACCCATCTCACCATAGACCAACAAGAAGATATGGTTCAGTGGTTCAAGGCCCATGAAGTCCAGTACAATAAGAAGCTGCAGAGCTATAAGGACACAAAGAAAAAGGCCTTCCCGTGGCAGCAGCAAGCAGAGGTGATGGGTGTGAGCGTTGATGAGCTGAAGCTATGGTATACCAGCCTGAGGACCCGCTTCACCAAGCTGAATAAAAAGAAGTCTGGTGATGGTGCTCCTAACCACTCGGAGAGAGACCAGTGGGTGCTGGACAACTTCTCGTTTCTGGTCCCCTTCACGTATGAAGTGAAGAAAAGGACACACTTCCACTCAGCATCTCACAGATAACTCCAATGACCTCCACACCTATCCAAGTCCAGGGTGCGGACACCAGCTTCCCTTCTGGGCTGAGCTCGTTTCTGGAGGAAGAGCAAGAGCAGGGTCAGCAGCAGGAGACTGAACAGGAGGAGCCCCAGTAGTCTCAGAATAAAGACAGTGAATAGCAGCAGTGATTGTGACTGATATACTTTTTGTATTGTGCAAATGATGATTGCATATGATGACATGCGTTATGATTGTCTGATATTTCTTTTTGTAAATACGTTTCCATTTAAATGTTATAAGGTGTTACAATAAATATATAAAACAGTGTTATTAAATTCTTTGTTACATGTTTTATTCTTTTCAAGTACAAGGTTGTAAACAATCATCAAATACATTCGTGGTCATGGCCCATATAATTAACTTCCCATTTCCCTGGCCTCTCTCTTATATTTAATGTCAACAAAACAAAATGTGTCCCTCTCTAGAACAGGTAAAAATTATAATTTTCTACTTTAATAAATGTTAAATAAAATGTATTTCCCTTAAATATAAAATTAAAAAAAAAATGCCGATTTTTCTGGCCCATTTTATTTCAAATTTTATAAACTTTATTGGCTCGCTACATAAAATAACAAAATGACCATTTTCATGGCGAATTTACCTTATTAAATGTGATTCATCATGGATACAATGCCATGTTTATTTTAAGAAATGTGATTGAAACAGAATACATTTTATTACATAAACATAAGCATGTGCATGTTTAAATCATTTTAACAGTAAAAATATTTATTTACAATAAACATCATCTTTTTACTACATCTCATGTACATGTTGAAACAGTTTTATTAAATAAACATCATTATAAGAAAAACACTTTTATCACATCACAGCAACAATTTTTATGACAGCAACAACATCTCATGTACATGTTGAAATTGTGTTAACATAACCGTTTTATTCAATAAACATAACCATGTTAAAAAGTCATTAGCTAAAATTGAACATCAAACAGTGTCCTTCGATCATCTTTTAATGTCATGGCACTTATAGTTCCATCATTCTGTCCTGCCATGGCACACGTCCTGCTGGGCTGTTGAAACAAGCTCTTAAATAGTCTCTTTGTCTCTTGGCTAAAACTGTCTCTCTGTTTCCTCCCTGTGGGACGTCCAAGTCTAGCAGTTTGGCATCTTGTCTCCAGGCACCAGGGATGAGGTTGTGTGCAGCATCTTCAGTATCCACTTGAATGTTCTGAATGGCTGGGTTTCGGAAACTGATGAAATTGTGCTCCATCGTCAAGGCATTACAGGTTTCTTTCACCAACAAGCATATTGCAGGGTGGCATAGGAATCTCCAGATGACGCAGTGTGATGGCAAGCCTCATCCCTGGTTCCACAGCCTTTCTGTAGTTGGTGTCTTTTTTTTCAGTGAAAGGGGTGATGCGTTCAAGAAGTTCGTCAAACATGGGTGGGGTGATTCTTAAGAAGTTGTAGAAGGACTCTTGATCATCCAGGCGGAGCTCCTTCATCAGCTGATGGTAATGACCCACGGCTATTCTCCTCTCAGGTTTCAGCCACTTCCTCACCCAACAGGTTCTTGGTCTTCTCCTTCTTCTTTCTTGCTCTACCATATCATTGTACTCTTGCTCTGCTTCCAACAAAAATTGCATGAAACCAACATTCAACATGTTAAGGGATGCAAAGTTATCCATGGTTCTGGGCAAAAAACTTGAAAATTAAATGTGCACTGCCAGAAATCTCGAGCCCAAATGATGAACCAGTGAGGAAACGGCCGTATTTATACCCTGCCTTGTCCTATCTTACTACAGACGGGGTGGACGTAGTAAGAACTGCGTGAGAACTACACAAACGTATTCGAAACGAGTAGAACTTAATGAGAACCTACTGCGAACTTTTAGAACGGTACAGAAACGTGTTGGCAACTCCTTCAGAACATGTTTATTTTGTTTTGAACGTATTTGCACGGAATAACGACTGGCTAAGGACGTAATGAGATGCAGTTGGGTCTGTGTGCGAACGGGATGAATGAGCTACAAACGGACCCGGTCGGTGTGCACACGTACTGCAACTGATGCCCGACTGCATCACGTCGTAACACGTCCCTAGTAGGATCGAAGTACGGCAATTCCGTTTGTAGTACCTCCATCTCGTTTTAAGTACGTTGTCACTCCGTCTAATTGCAGAACGGGATGGCCGCCAGAAAATGTTGAGCAGGCTCGAAGTTCTGGAGCACCATTCCGTCCTAGTCCGTCCATGAAGTTCGTAAAAAGACTGTAAAAGGTTGCTACTACGTCCACTCCGTTCACACACAGTTTGAGACCGTTCGGCAACATGTTCAAGAACGTAGTGACAACTAGTTTGGTGTGATGGGGGTATAATATTATATGTAAAAATTACCAAATGTTAGACATCCAACAGCAGATGGAAGAAATAATAAGACAGGTTTTTTTTTAACGACGCAATCAACACAT
>JAECMU010080407.1:4153-14622 GCA_016106625.1 Dracogyra subfuscus
AGGCTACGTCACGGTCAGGTATGGACGAGGTATCGACGAGGTATCGACGAGAAATACAATTTTATTCAATGTTGTGTCGTGTTATGTAATGTTGTTTATAAAAAATTTTAAAGATATATACGAGTACTTACAGTAGCATGTTTCACTATCTACCATTGGTATAGCGAGGATTTTATATTGGACGGGGGTAGGGGTGGGGGATGGGTCAACCCATATTTGGGATGACCACACTATGTATGTATGGCTGCCATTTATTTTCTGTAAAGGGCTGTGTGGAGGTGGGGATGGGAAGGGGGTTGCAGGCTGATTTTGTCCGAGTTAAACGAATATTCAAAACAATTTTATTTTTCATATTACTAATTAGTATTACTGCCAACGGTAGTATTATTGGGAAAACGATTCTCTGCGCACATTTACATAATATTGTGGATAGCATGATGGAAATACGTGGTGAAAAGTGGCCACGCACCCCCCCCCCCCACACACACACACACCACCCCATGTGTTTCGAGTACGCTCATGTTTGTACATATTTTTGTTGGGAGGGTGCGTTTCATAATTGTTATTGTCTTTATGTTTTTCTGTCAGTGTCTACCCATAAGTTTCCTGTATGGCAGTTAACAGGCATCGACTGAAGTTTGCTTTGTTTAACGACCCTACTAGAGCATGTTTATTTTTTAATCACCGGCTATTGGATGTCAAACATTTGGTTACTTTGATATAGTCATAAAGAGGAAACCCGCTACATCTTTCCATTAGTAGCAAGGGGTCTTTTGTATGCACCATCCCACAGACAGGATAGCACATACCACGGCCTTTAATACACCAGTCGTGGTGAAATGGCTGGAACGAATAACCCATTGGGTCCACTGACTGGGATGGATCCTAGACTGACCGCGCATCAGGCGAGCGCTTTACCTCTAGGCTACGTCACGGTCAGGTATGGACGAGGTATCGACGAGGTATCGATGAGAAATACAATTAGAAAGTTCAATAAACTGTTTTCAGAAACATTATAGAAATCTGTAACTGTTTCCAGGTGACTAAAGGTAGTACTAAAGCAAATAACTTCCGGCTGGGTCAAAGTTCGAGGTGCACCGAACTTTTGATTGAGAAGTAAACACCACAAGTCCTGTGATTGGGTAAAAAAAAAAAATGCAATTTTATTTCATCTAGTACCAATGTGTAAAGTAGCCTTGTGCTTGAAACATGTATGGGGTACCTGTAAAAAATTTTTTTGCGAAACTAGGGTAGTCATAGACGCTACCCATTATCTCAGAACCGAGCAGCTTAACCCCCAATTTTCTCTGGATCACTTGAAGTGCGAGGGGTGGTAGTATTTATATCCGTGGCGTTTATGTTGATCGATAAGCTGCAGGTAGGAGTTTTAGCCACATATGTTACTATTGTCGTCTATGGGATTTGATTTGGTGGTATACACCCTATAGATAGGCCAGTTAATATTTGATTGACGAAACCTCAGCACATCAGGCGCGAATCCAGGATTTTGTTTAGTGTGGGGTCTATATTGTACCTACATTTAATGAACGTTGTCTATTAGCGATGAATGTGAGCTTTAATATTATTATTTTTTAAATTCGTTATGAGCAATACAATAAACTTTTACAAATCCAATATAATACTAATTAAACAATTATTCATTTTCAACTTTACTTTCAGAGGAATGCGGACTTTCAGCTATAAGCGGAAGGATATTTGGAGGAGTGACTTTTCCTCAATGTGAATGGCCCTTCTCTCCTATGGTATCACTGCGCTTTTTCTTCCCCAACTACCCGGATTACACGAACAGCAACCTGACGCTATGTGCTGGCGCCATATTGAACAACAGAACCATCCTGACAACGGCAGTGTGTGCTGGGTGGGTTCAGTAAAAAGTTGAAGTTTGTTGTGTTTAACGACACTACTAGAGCACATTGATTTATTAATAATCGGCTACTGGATGCCAAACATTTTGTAATTTTGACATAATAGTCTTAGAGACAAAACCCGCTACATTTTCACAGGATAGCACATACCACGGCCTTTGATATACCAATTGTGGTGAACTGGCTGGAACGAGAAATAGCCAAACGGATCGATCTCAGAATGACTGCGCATCATGCGAATGCATTAAGCCTACCACTGGGGCTACGACCCGGCCCGGAGATGGAATGGAAGTAGGGTGGGGTTGGAGATAGTTGAGATATAAACAAATAGATTATTTATTTATTTATTTATTTATTATTATTATTATTATTATTATTATTATTATTATTATTATTATTATTTATAAACAAATATTTATATATTGTTTTATTTAGTGCGTGCCAGTAGGTCTATATTACACACAATGTCATGTTACAAATATATGCATATTGAAAATAATAAACATTTTTTAATAAAACATACATACACACACGCACACATACACATAATCCAAAATTAACAAACACAGACACATATATATATACACACACACACAAACGCACACATACACACACGTGCAGACATACACATACACACAATCTCCTTTAAACTCCTCCCTCTAAAACAAAACAAAAAGCCAACAAACGAACACAAATATGCTCGTATCCCGCTAGCTACGGTCCTGGCTAAGACTATAAATAATCCATGTGTTGATAATAATATACCGGCCTCGGTGGCCTAGCGGTTAAGTCGCCGGACAACAGGCTGGTAGGTACTGGGTTCGCATCCCGGTACCGGCTCCCACCCAGAGCGAGTTTTTAAGGACTCATTGGGTAGGTGTATGGCCGCTACACCCTCTTTTCTCTTTCAATAACAACTAACCACTAATTTCTATTCTGTCCTGGACAGACAGCTAAGATAGCTGAGGTGTGTGCCCAAGACAGGCGTGTGCTATAACAGTTTGCTCTGAATGTGCATGTTAAACAAAAAAGTAAAAAGTAATAATATTCAAGTCTTGGACGCAGGAACTGGCATACACCAGAACTTGCGCCCAATACAGACATGCGCTACAACAGTTAGCTGTGAAAGTACACACTAAATATTTGTAACTCCATCTAATGCTTCAGGTTCATCAACACGTTCAGTGCCAACCAGCAGTCGACAGCCGCCGTGGTGGTGGGCGAGTACGACACACGGACGACGGACACCGACCCCGCCAACCCTGCAGTCGTCGTGGAGGAGACAAAACTCATAGCGGCTGTACGCATACACCCCAACTACGACCGCTCCACGCTAGGTCTGCGTTTACTGTGTACCCTCATTTAACACATTTAAAGACGCGATCTCACAGTTGCATGAAACATATTTCGATATTTTAACATACATTTATAACAATCAGCTATTAATTAAGGCGGCGTTACACGATACGACTGCCCCAAACGAGAAGAGTCGATTGCATAGCAACCAATAAAATCGTAATGTTGTCTTGTCACAATGGGCTAATATAGTGGTTATTCTCGTACGCGGCATCGCCATTAATTTATTTCACGTAATCCTAATCTTTGGATAATTAACTAAAAATATTTAAATTGTGATGTGTTGCAATTAGAAGTAAACATTGGTTTTCTTGAGAATCCTGGAAGAAAAATATGAAGTACATAATATAATTATGTTCATCGTGCATCCATTAATATAGAAGCCAGTTAGTTTCCGATGTGGAGATACAATAATTTTAAAAAATCAGGCAGTGACGTTCAATGCTAACATATCGAACACTCTTATTGAATATTGGTGTAATATAAATTTAGGAAGTAATCGTAAATGAAATTATTTAGTTTATTTATTTATTTTTGTGAGCATTTAACTCAAGATATATACATATATAAAGAAAGAAAGAAATGTTTTATTTAACGACGCACTCAACACAGTTTATTTACGGTTATATGGCGTCAGACATATGGTTAAGAACCACACAACTATTGAGAGAGAAAACCCGCTGTCGCCACTTCATGGGCTACTCTTTCCGATTAGCAGCAAGGGATTTTTTATATGCACCATCCCACAGACAGGATAGCACATACCACGGCCTTTGATATACCAGTCGTAGTTCACTGGCTGTGATGAGAAATATATACATGTATATATATATTCTGTTCATTGAGTTAAAGTAGGAGACCGGTGTTCATTTATGAGTGAGCTCCGTCTCTCGATTTTTTTGTCAAATTATTAATGTTTTCTTTTTTTTCTTCTTTTTTTTAAGCAAACAATTTGGCCATGCTGCGCCTGACGTCACCGATTGAGTACCACCGATGTAAGGTTCCGGCGTGCATGCCGGACACGGCGTCTTCGAGTGACGACTGTCTACAGAAAGACGATACCTGCATGATGGCAGCGTGGGGGACGGCCAGTCGTAAGTGATGGTCAAGCCCGATGGAAACAGGGGTGGCGTGGGGGGGGGATTGTATGTATTGTTTTTACTCTCTATAAAAAATTAAAAAAATAAAAAAATATGGCATGTGCCAGCCCCTTCTTCCACTAAAAATAGTATTGTGCCCCTACGCTCTTCCTACTGACGAAACAGCTACACACACGATAATTAATGTCACCCTTTCATTAAAATTGTATGGTGCCCCTACTAACTCCCTACTCTCCAAGTAGCTACCAGCACACAAGATAATTAATGTCACCCTTCCACTAACATTGTATTGTGCCTCTACTCTCTCCCTAATCTCCAAATAGCTACCAGCATACAAGATAATTAATGTCACCGACTCTTTGTTCTGTACTTCTTTATTTAGCATAAACTATATTGTGAGTTTATTTAGAAACAACAGAATGACCAAAAAACCACCAAAAAACACACCAAACAAATAATAATTTTAAAAAAAACCCAACCCCAAACCTAAACCCATGTTGTTTACTATGAATGATACTTTAAGCACACTATTGCTTGCAGGTAACGGTAACAAGGTGTAATGGCTGAACATACTTTTACACCACGTAATAATCGGGTTCAAATCCAAGCTTTTTGTGATCGTCCTGGGCGCGGGCGGGCAGCATAGCCCAGTGGTACAGTGCCCGCCTGATGCGCGGTCGGTCTAGGATCGATCCCCGTCAGCTAACCACTGGGGTTTTTCTCGACATAACCATATGTCCGACGCCGATATAACCGTAGGTAAAATGTGTTGAGTGCGTCGTTAAACAAACAAAACAAATCGTCCTGGGCGCCGTTCCACGAAGCGATCTTAGCCTTAAGATTACCTTAGGCGCATAGCTACTGTATGCACTTAAGTTGATCTTAGGGCTAAGTTCGCTTCGTGGAACGGGGCCCTGGTGTTTAAGTAAAACAAAAGGTTCGTACCCTCAGAAACTAGGGAGTCACTGACTGTGAATCTTTCAACAACTTGTTTGAAATATTTTCATGCATTTTACAGAATATTTTCTATTCAAATGCGATAATTCCCCCTTTAACTTGCGGTTTTGCGTGTTGGTGTTTTCCAGCACAAGAGGAACTCGGTAACCCAGTACCTTTAAAACAGAGCCTGACTCTGTTCAGTAAGACTGTGTCCGAGGCTATCGTCGACTACGTGCAGACTTACCTACCAACCGGATCACTCATCGGACGTCCTCCACCTGGGGTTAAGGCTTGCTTTGTGAGTTACATTAGGGGTTAAGGCTTGCTTTGTGAGTTACATTAGGGGTTAAGGCTTGTTTTGTGAGTTATAATAGGGGTTAAGGCTTTCTTTGTGAGATATATTAGTGGTTAAGGCTTGATTAGTGAGTTATATTAGGGGTTAAGGATTGCTTTGTAAGCTATTTTATCGTCAATGTTATACTAATAACGGTGGTTACGGTTTGCTTAGTCAGTTAAGGCTTGTTGTGTGTGCCATATGTTATCTTCAATGTTACAATAATAATAGAGGTTAAAGCTTGCTTTGTGAGTTATATTAGGGGAGAAAGCTTGTTTTGTGAGTTAAGTTATCTTCAATGTTATAATAGTAATGAGAGTTACGGCTTGCATTGTCAGTCATATTAAGGGTTAAGGCTTGTTTTGTGTGTTATATTATCTTCAATGTTACAATAATAATAATAATAGGAGTTAAGGCTTTATTTGTGGGTTATGTTATCTCCAATGTTACAATAATCATGTAGGGGTTACGGCTTGCTTTGTGAGTTATATTATCTTCAATGTTACAATAATAATGTTTTGTGTGTTGTGTTGTGTTGTGTTGTGTTGTGTTGTGTTGTGTTGTGTTGTATTAAGGCCTTTGTAATGATACATTGGAGTTAAGGCTTACTTGGTAAATGAGGCTACTTGGCGTGTTATATTAGGACTTTTTTGTCCGCTGTGTTGCATTTGAGGCTTTATTTGTGAGTTGTATTATCCACAGTGTTATACTGAGGTGGGATAGAGTAAGTAAAATCTTTATATTGTTACATACAAGCTTTTAACTTGAAAAAGCAATAAACCAATTGAGAAGTCGCCATTATACAACTTTCATTACTTTCGATTGTGATTTTTAAACTCGAGTTGTGTGTGTTTGATGTTTGTTGCAGTATGACTGGGGAGGCCTGGTGGTCTGTAGGAACCCGAATACTCAGCGGTACGTGCTGCGCGGGCTCGTGGGAACCAGCAATTGCTTCTTGGAAGACACCGCTCCAGTGTTAGTGGTGGACCTGGCACAATTCACGGACTGGATACGGCAATGCGATGCGGACATCAACAACTGCACACAACTTCAGTGATTGATTACGTAACAGCTCAAATGTCACACACGGAGATCAATGGTGTCTAACTGGGCAACGAGTACATGGAATAATTTTAAATTAAATTGGCTAAGACAACACTGCTTGAAGGCAGAGTCACATATTAGCCCCCAAAAACAGTGCTTGAAAATATGTACATGTATATTTAATTTGTTCTGGAAAAAAACTTGATTCTGTAAATAACAGTCGTCCGAAAGACATTTTAGTATAAAGGTAAAGTTTGTTTTGTTTAACAACATCACTAGAGCACATTGTTTATTAATAATCGGCTATTTACATGTCAAACATTTCGTGATTCTGACAAATAATCTTAGAGAGGAAATTGGCTATATTTATTTCGTCAGCAAGGGATCTTTTATATGCACGATCCCACAGGCAGAGCAGCACATACCACGTCCTTTATTACACCAGTCTTGGTGCATTACCTGGAACGAGAAAGTGTCCAATGGGTTCACTGACGGGGGTCGATCCAAGACAGACTGCACATGAGGCAAACGCTGTACCACTGGGCTATGTCTCGCTCCCAATTCATTCACGACTACGTAGCGTTAAATAATAATAATAAAAAAAACAATGATTCTGATGAAATTAAACAACATTGGTCTGATATTTGTGACTCTGCCTTTAAAAGAATAAATTGCGGGTAAATAACTCAACTAAACTGATAATGTTTTGGGGATTTTTGGCTCTTTTTTTTCGGGGTGTGGTGTATTTTATTACGATGTTTTTTGGTTCATTTTTAAATAATAATTTGTGTGCATCTGCGTCTATTCCGGTGTCAGCCTGTAAAATAATTATTATCGTTTTATTTATAATAAAAAATGTCGTTAAATTATCCGATGAATGTTGTTTTTAAAGTTAGAGTTAGTTTCGTAATGTTAAACGATCCCCATTACAGATCCTTCGTTTATTAATCATCAGCTACCATCAGTTAAACGGTGTTTTATTTAACGATACCACTGGAGCACTTTGATTAACTAATCATCGACTATTGGATGTCAAACATTTGGTACTTCTGACACGTAGTCATCAGAGAAAATCCGCTACACTTTTTGGGCGGCATGCCCGAACTTTGAAATAATATGGTCATGTAAAACCCGTTTCATGTTTCAAAATGACGTATATCAACATAACATACCAAAAATTAAATCTCCCAAAAGCCGCCGATGTCATATAACCGTAATTAAAATATGTTGAGTGCGTCGTTAAATAAAACATGTCCTTCTATTTCCTTCCCAAAAGCTAAAAACGTTCTGATCGTACAGTGGAATAAACGTTTGAAACTGTAGGAAACATGACACAGGCAATTCACCAAGCTATCAACGCGAAACGAAACACATCGATTCAACGAGTGGTATTAATTTATAGTTAGACGTTGTCACCATCCGTTTTAATTTGAGAGACTACCTATAGCATTTGCAAGTTAATTTTAACACTGTTCCTTAATGAAATTAAGTTGTGTTAGGTTAAATGTCAATCACTGAACTATATTTTAAGTCGTATTAGGTTAAATATCAATCATTGAACTATATTTTAAGTCGTATTAGGTTAAATATCAATCATTGAACTATATTTTAAGTCGTATTAGGTTAAATATCAATAATTAAACTACATTTTAATATCAATCAGTGAACTACATTTCGTACAAACTATTTAAATTTGTGGAACTTAACGTAACTTGCTAATAAAAACAACAACAACAAAACAACAACAAAATGTATAATACAATATAAGGTTTACTTTTCAACATGAGTAAGTCGTTTTGTCCTCTGGAGATTAACTATGTCTTCTTCTTCTTTTGTAACGTATATCCACCCCCACCCCCCACCCCCATCCCCAACCCCTCTAAATTCATCTCATATAGCAGTAATAGCACACATTTATATACGTGGCATGTACAGTTAACTTGTTTCTCTTCAGTTTAAATCTGCCGCAGAGTCACGTATCCAGTCTAGGTATGGTATAATGTTTATGTATGTACTTGGCCTGTTGGCAGTACATTCCGTGGAGTTTGTAATTCCAGCCAGCATTTCTGATTCTGATCTCTCATCTGTACACATCAGCATCCCGCCCTGGTCTCCCTGCAAAATAAGTATAGCAAGTCAAAATAAAGAGGAAACTTTACAGACAGAAGCGGAGTACAATTGCATTCATAAGCCTATTAAATATTTTTGTTTTTTCACACCCGTTGGTGAGAACACCATCCGTTATTTTTGATAACACATACGTGTGTTAACAATTTCAAGACATACGACTGGCTGCTCCTAGGTGATGACCAGGTCACCAATGTCATACGTCCAATAAAAAGACAGCACGGTGAAAATTGATTACACTGTGACGTATAGTTAAATTGGCAATCATGTGCCTGTGACGTGTAAGTCAGTTACAAGTGCAAAGGGTTGTAAATATATTTTAGTCGATAAAGATGTTAAAATTTGCTTAAAACCTGGTTTTCGACGATATGTAAAATATAGAATAATAGATACTAATAAAAGTATATTACGGAGCATGTTCCCGTTCCGTCTCTCTGTGTATCAGTACACAGGTAGTCCGCCGGAAGTGTCTCGTTGTTGAGGAATCGGAATACCGCGTCACACGTTTTGTGACTCATCAGAGTCACGCGATGGTCACGGAGAACATCGGACCAAGGTGACCAAGCGTCTGTAAAACGAAGGACAAAAAGTACAGGTGTATTACCAATCTATTGCGAAGATGATAAACGAAACAGATGTATTAAAACAAAAAAGAGAAAACGTTTATCATAATTATACGGATTATTTTTTAAGAATCATTTGTATTTTGTTTGCGCGTGCGTGTGTGTATTTGTATGTGTATGTGTGTGCTAGTATGTTTGTATGTGCGTGTGTTTATGTGTGTGCGTATATGTAAGTGTGTGTGTGTGTGTGTGTATGTGTGTGTATGTGTATATATGTGTGCGCGTGTGTGTATTTGTATGTTTATAAGTGTGCTAATATGTTTGCATGTATGTGCGTATATGTGTTTAGGCGTGTGCGTGTTTGTATGTATATGTATATATGTGTGCGTGTCTTTACGAGCGTGCATGTGTTTGTGTGTGCGTATATGTATGTGTGTGTGTGTGTGTGTGTGTGTGTGTGTGTGTGTGTGTGTGTGTGTGTGTATGTGTATTTGTATGTGTGTATGTGTATATGTGTGTATGTGTATGTATGTATGTATGTGACTGTTCGTGTGTGTCCGTGTCTGTTTGTATGCGTTCGTGCGCGCGTGTGTGTATTAGTGTGTGTAACTGTGCGTGCATGTGTATATGTGCGTGTGCGTACGTACGTTATTGCGCGTGTGTGTCATATGTGTATGTGTGTGTGTAATATATGTGTGTAATATGCGTGCGTGTCGGTGTCGTATCTGTATGTATGCGTGTGCGTGTGTGTGTAATATATGTATTGATGTGTGTGTGTGATATTTGTATATGTGTGTGCAATATGTGTGTGTATATGTATGTGTGTATGTGTGGGTGTGTGTGTTCTATAATTATATGTGCGTGTGTGTATATATGTGTATGTGCGTGTGTGTCATGTGTTTGTGTGTCATATGCGTGTGTGTATGTATGTGTCATACGTGTGTGTATATATGTATATATGCGTGTGTGTGCGTGTGCGTGCGTGACATATGTGTGTATATGTGTGTGATATGTGTGTATGTGTGCGCGCGAGTGTGTGTGTGTGTATGTGTGTATGTGTGTGTGTTTGTGTGTGAGAGAGTAATAGTTGTATGTGTGTGTGTGTGTGTGTGTTTATGTG
>JAECMU010080414.1:0-12119 GCA_016106625.1 Dracogyra subfuscus
GGTTAGCATGGCGACAACATGTAATGATTCTTCGGAAAATAGCTAATTCTTATCGGACGTCGCATTTATCAATTTTTTCTAATGCTACCTCGACTGGTGAGGAAGGAGAAAATCCGTTAGGGGTGCTTCCCTATCAATCGTCCACCGATTATGTAATGTTTGTAAAATCAATTTTAGATGATGTTGGTTGTACATATGTATGGTCCTCACAGTGCAATGTATTACTAGTTGCTCCTTGTTGAAAACATCTATTTCCACAAAGCTTATTGATCAATACTTACAATCATGGTACACTCACGTTAATAACTCATCCAAAGCTTCAAATTATAAATTATTAAAAAATACTGTTGCATTTGAGACATATCTCACACTTTTAGAGAAAAAACACTGGTGTCCATTATTACGATTCAGATCTTCAAATCATAATCGTCCTATTGAAACTGGCAGATGGAAAAATGTATCACTAAACAATCGAGTATGTCCATTATGTAAAAATTACGACATCGGAGAGGAGTTTAATTATATATTTACAGGCATTTTTAAGAATGAAAGAAATCGCTATTTACCCGCTTTCTGTCAATCAAAACCAAATATATATTAATTTTATAAATTATTTAACTAACATTTGTTTTTTTTGTTTTTTTAAAGTCGGTGTCCTTAGAAAACTTTCTATATTTTGTTACTTAGTTATGGATACTTTCAAACTCTCTGGCTGATTTTCTGTGTATTTTTGTATTTATGTATGTTATTGTACTTTCACCATCTTGTCATTATATATTAATTGTTTTATGTAAACATGTTCTCATATGCCGTAGAATACGGCCTGAGTGTAAATAAAGTCCAGTTCAGACGATGATCCGTCGAGCCAAATGCTGTCAGCTTATTTGCAGCCCTGAGGTGATCGCCCGGTGACAAAAACAAACCCCGAATGTTAATGCCGAGGTGCACATTGTTCATACACCTCAACGCGATGCATTTATATATGTTAAAATAAATGTAAGAAAAATATGTTTTACTAATACTAATTAATATTAACTGATGACTGACTAGCATTTAAATAATTAATGCATTGCAATTATTATTAAAAACAACAAATACACGTACGTACATACATACATTAAATATATATAAATATTGTCCTTAATTTTTAAATACATGTATATTAAACAAGGCGCATTCATCGTCAGTCTAATCATTACTTGGTTACAGACATCTACGATTGGTACTTGTTTTGTTTCGTCCAGCGCAACCCTGTCCTGAGCGCAAGAACCGGCCTCGGTCGGCTCCTCCGTCCAGGACTAGAAAGATGCGGAATTATGTGTAAACCGGCAGTTTTAAAGTCCCGTTCAACTACCCTTAATTTAACGGCAGTTCCCCAGTAATTAGGACATCACAAAAAGTATTATGAAATAATCGCACCTCTTTGAAGCTCAATGAACAACTCCTGTAGTAACGGGTATAGGTAGCAAGTTAACTCGTACTATTATTTGTATGTGTTCATACCTGCATTGCATCATACCGATCTGTCTAAAACAATAAATTCAGACCCCTGTTTCATGTTATGTTAAAGGGACATTCCTGAGTTTGCTGCAATATTTCATTCCAGTTAGACCAGTTGGAGACTATAAGGAGATGGAACCTATAATTCCCTCTGGTTAAACCAGTTGGGGACTAACTATAAGGAGATGGAAGCTATAATCCATTCCGGTTAGACCAGTTGGAGACTTAACTATAAGGAGATGGAACCTATAATTCCCTCTGGTTAAACCAGTAGGGGACTAACTATAAGGAGATGGAACCTATAATCCATTCCGGTTAGACCAGTTGGAGACTAACTATAAGGAGATGGAACCTATAATCCATTCCGGTTAGACCAGTTGGAGACTATAAGGAGATGGAAGCTATAATTTCCTCTGGTTAGACCAGTAGGGGACTAACTATAAGGAGATGGAACCTATAATTCCCTCCGGTTAGACCAGTAGGGGACTAACTATAAGGAGATGGAACCTATAATTCCCTCCGGTTAAACCAGTTGGTGACTAACTATAAGGAGATGGAACCTATAATTCCCTCCGGTTAAACCAGTTGGGGACTAACTATAAGGAGATGGAACCTATAATTCCCTCCGGTTAAACCAGTTGGGGACTAACTATAAGGAGATGGAACCTATAATTCCCTCCGGTTAAACCAGTTGGGGACTAACTATAAATCCATGTACAGGCTCAATATTGCAGTGCTACAAATCCAGCACTCAGGTGTGCATTAAAGGAGCACACTAATTTAGACACTAATTTTAAAGGTAACCTAACATTTTGGTGACAGAGATAAAATGTTATCTCACACGGACTTTCAAGGTGTAAATTTAATATGTTGACATTATATGGTGCAGCAAATTAGGAGATATATATTTCGCTGCAGTTTTGTTTTAATTCCTCTAACTGTGGACTTTCATAACAATACAGACAATATGTGCACTTTAACAATTCGCAGCATTTTTAAACAACAACAAAAAGTAGGAAAAACTAGGTATTTTGAAGAAAAAAAGTAGCAAAAATAGGACAAAGACCAGAATGTAGGAAAAGTAGGTAGTAAAGCGATCACCCTATGCGTGATGCTCTAGTATGGATTCCAGTCCCATTGGGCTATTGCTTGTTCCAGCCAGTGCACCATGACTGTAAATCAATGGCTGAAGTGGGCGTTATCCGGACTGTTAGATGTTAAGACATCGTGGCTTTTGGGCGGAACGTAGCTCACTGGTAAAGTGCTCACCCAATGCGTGATTGGTCTAGTATCAATTACAGTCCCATTGCTTGTTCCAGCCAGTGCACCATGACTGTATATCAATGGCCGAAGTGTGTGCTATCCTGTCTGTTTGATGGAGCATATAAAAAATCTCCCAAGACCATACGTCACAATGACCAAATGTTTGACATCCAATAGCTTGATTAATAAATCAATGTGCTCTAGTGGTGTATTTAAACAAAACAGACATTTATGGGTTTTCTTCGACGAAGCACACTTTTATTTAAAAATAGCACTTCGAAACCAAAACGACAAAATACAGATGGTCAGGTCCCACTACCACACTGTTCATTTGGGTTTATGATCCAAATAGATAAACAGAACATCACGTCTTCAAAATATCTTTAATATTCTTTTATTGGCAACATTAAACCAGGTAAACATGATTATATGTCTTTTTCAAACACAATAAGCAAGTAAAATGGTCACAGTATGGATAAACAGTTTTAATACATAAATACATCCACAAACTAGGAGCTCTGTTTAGCTAGGTTTTAGCCATAGGAATAGCACCAGTTTCAGGAAACCTATCAAGCGATTTTCTTTATAAAGGCCACCTAGTGATGTTGATAAAATGGCTGAATGAATGGGATGCAGATGCATCTAAACAGAGCAACTACTACACTCCGCTATGTCCAGCTGTTAGGGCTAAATTTTATAACGTCTATCCAAAATGTACTATAAAAACGAGTTGTAATGTAACCAAGACAATTATGTAACAGAAAGGGCCCCGACGCCCCCGACCCCCTACTGAAAATAAAAGTTTGATTTTTGTCCGCAATATGATTGGAATATAGATACTGTAATAGGAATTTGAAAGTACAGCTTTGTGATTTAAGATACTAAATTTCAACGTTCTGGTCAGAGAGAGAGAGAGAGAGAGAGAGAGAGAGAGAGAGAGAGAGAGAGAGAGAGACGAGAGAGAGAGAGAGAGAGAAAGAGAGAGAGAGAGACCTTTCGTCTGCTCACGAAAAACAACGTCTACAGTATCTGACAACTCATAAAGGATTGTGTTGACTAACTGTATATCCGTGGATAACATTTAGTAAAAGTGTATCTGTCGATAGACATGTTAGTAAACTAATATCACCATATCATACAAACATAGCAAAACATCCCACTTCCCGGCATCATACTGGTCACATGACAAGTACAACATACACACTGAGCTATATCTCAAAACCAACAACCATATCACGTCATTCTGAATTATCTCTTGACTTTCCTCGAAGTTGGTTTAACTCCTTATCCTTTTGACGTAATAGTTCTTTTAAATGTTGTATTTTTAATTGCTGTTTAGACAAAATATTTTCCTGCATGTCGGTCAGTGCAATGGCGGGAGTAATTTCGTCATATCGAAAAAGCAGTGGAGGTGAAAGTATTCTTTCCGTCTCATCATCTTGTGAATTGCTATCGGTCATCGCAGGTGTTGAGTTAATGCTATCAAACAATGAACGATGCTGTTTTGTGGTCTCACGTCTTGAAACCAAAACAGACTGGCCATCACTGGCCATTACTGGGAGAGTTATAGTATCATTGGAGGCTGATGGAGCATGTAGCACATTGAATTCACTATACATCTTCTCAAAAATCGATCCACCAGATCTTGCTGTATGTGAGCCTTTTGGTAACTGTACAACTTGTGGAGCTGACATAATTTCAGACTCAGGATCATTTGCTGGCATCACACTGGAGCACCAGATCTGTTGCCACTGGTCATCCTCTCTTTCTTTCTTTGGCTGTTGCACCGATAAGACACTGGTATTTTGTGCTGCTTCTGAATCCTTAGATTCACGAAAGTCACTGCCTTCCAAATATTCATAACATTTTTCCACTGGCTCTTTCTTGATGGTAACTTTTGAGGATAAAGGATTACTTTGTGCTGCCAATTTCATCTGTTGATGACAGTTAGCAGTTTGTTTAATTCTCTTTTCAGAAAAAATGTGCTTTTCAGAGTGTTGAGATGAATATTTGTCTCCAACACACTCATCTGTAACACCACTGAGAGGCAGCACTTTTGGTACACATTCATCTTGTTTCATATGTTGAAACGGATTTAACAATGAACCAGATGTGCTCAAAGAAATGCATGAGGATGATGTAACTGAAGTGACACAGGGACTAGCTACTGTTTCACAAGGTCCTACTGGACAAGACGGAACAGAATCAGAACTTCTGGCAAGAGACTGAACTTTGTTGGGTGAAAATGAATAATTCCCAGTTAAAAGAGATCTCATATTTGTGGTTTTCCTGCCTTTAGATGCAACATGTTTCATAAGTCTGCTGACAATTCTATCACATTCTGTGGGAGAAATTGTTTCGTCTTTGGTTAACTGTACAAGGTAGGACTTGTTGTATAACATACACAATGCATATCGCTCATTAGGATCTATCCTCGAGACAGAATCCCTCTGTGATATGGACGAGTCATGAGTGTTAGTTACAATCTCCGTGTCAGAAGACAGCACAGGATCAGCAGGATTATGATAGACACGGCTGGACACAAACACCTCTGCTTTTGCATGGTTTCTGTTTAAGAGAGAAACATATTTAGGTTTGTTTAGACTTGTTGACGTTGAGGTCCATGGTGAAGATTTAGGTGAACATTCTGTTGTCACCACTACTGGATTGTTTACAAACGACTTGGATGTCGTTGCCAGCGTTTGTGTGATCGGTGTCTTAGGATACACCGTCACAGTAGTCACATCAACCGGGCGTCTTTCTACACGTATTCCTAACCCATCCTTACCCGGAATGTATAAACTACATGCATCATTAGACATCAGATTACCTCCACAACTATTGTCTTCCACATATTTTTCAAATACTGGTATGCTGGAGTTACCAACTGCCACATTCTGTTCATGCACAGACACTTGAGATTTACGCACTATCACACACTGTTCATTCATTGAAACACGGGTCTTGCGGACTGTCACATGCTGTTCATTTATAGGTACTCCAGATTTGCCAACTGTCACATGCTGTTCAATCGTAGGCACTCCAGATTTGTAGACGGTCATATGCTGTTCATTCATAGCCACTCCAGTTTTACCAACTGTCACATACTGTTCATTCAGTGGTTCACCAAAGTTACCGACTTTCACATACTGTTCATTCATAGACACTCCAGATTTACCAACTGTTGCATGCTGTTTATTCATAGGCACTCCAGATTGACCAATTGTCGTATGCTGTTCATTCCAAGACACTCCAGATTGACCAACTGTCATATTCTGTTTATTCACTCTAGATTTAACATCTGCCATAGACTTTTCATTTACTTTAGCTACATATTTATTGACTGCTACATACTGTTCATTTACTGGCAATGCATGGTTACCCATCGCCACACTCTCCTCATTTACTGATCCCTGCCTGCTCTCTTCTCTAGGCTGTTCACCAACTGACAGCCGGTCACTTGTCACTGTGGATGACACATTCACATTGTATGCTTCATTGCTGGCATCTTTCATTGTATGCTCTTTATCAAATGTGACAGGCTGAATAACACGCTTGTTTTCACCACAAGTGTTGAATAAATTTTGAGCTATTTTGCACTCAGGTAAACATGTGACGTTTTTCTCAATATGGGATGTTGTGTCAGATACCATATTCGTCTGGCAAGCAGCACCCTTGAGCTCTTGATCTGAATGGGTGTTGTTATCAATACTATTTGGAACAGTGTCGTCTCGAGTTTTTGATGAACATTTGACAAAATAATTATGATCTGCAATTTGCACTGCTTCGTCTACCTGTTCCAAGTGTGTATGCTGATCCCAAGAGGGGACGACAGGTTTAGAGACTTTGGTAAATTTAAGAACCTTCTCTGCACGTGTATCACGTAGCTTTGGAAGTATTTTTATGACATTGTTTGAACCCGTTCTCGATTTCGTATCCTGCTTTTTATTTATTCCTGCCTTGTGTTTCTTCATCTTAACATTGGCGTCATTCTTGCGTGTATGCGATCTCTTTGGTTCTGTCTGCTCATTTCTACAGGCATAATTGTGGTCACCATTAATGTCGAAAACTTTAGTTTCCCAAAGCTTATGGAAGCTATTAACAAATCTTCTACTGCAGTCAGTCAAACCCAGATCACACATCAACTGCAATGTCATTTTTCTACAGTACGCTGAACATTTGCTAACTCGACATTGTTTGTTCATCTGTTTTACTGTTAGCCGCTCAAGCACAACATAAGGTGGAACTCCTAATACTTTGCATTGGTCTTTTCTCTTTTGTAATGCTTTACTAGATGATTTCTTTCTCGTGCCAGTAGCAAGGGATTTTGTTTTCTTCCCAGAATCCTTTATGACAGGTGACCGATGAAGACTATTTTGTTTAGCTGAAGTTTGTGACTGGTCTTTTGAATCAATGTGTGACGCTGAAGGTGTTGACAGTGAAAATACAGATTCTATTCTGATAGACAAACTGTTGTCCTCCTCTCCATGGTGATCGACATTTAGAAATGAAACTGTGTCACCACTGGCACTAGGGATCGAGTTATCTGATTCAAAGCAATGTTCACGAGTCACTGTTTGATTGGATTCATTCAGCTGGTATTTCACCTCTTTAATCTTCTCACCTGACAAAATACTGTCAGACAACCTAATGTTGTTATAGTCATTGACTTTACATGTATTCAACAACTCTTCCAAATCTTGTGCATCAGTCTTCTCCTGTTCAATAAAAGAAGATAATCTGGATTTATCCCTTCCAGAACAACGTTTTAAACATAGCTCTAGTGCCAGTATCTTACGTACTAGAGAATGCACCACGCTTCTACAGTTTTGTGGAAGATCTTTTTTCTTCACATTCAGAAACCTTCTATTTCCTGGTCTAACATAATATAACCAGTCATTTTGATCACATTCAATCCATGAAGATTTGTCGGTCCCTGCTTGCTGGCTCCACGAATTGTTAGCATCATGTATCCAATAATGAGTAGGATCATGGATGACACTGTGTGTGCTGCCAGCTGGCTCAGCAAGGCCGTTTCCCTCAGATTGTGAACACTGTGAAGTGGACGGTCCATTGTATAAATACTGATCTTGCCTGGCAGTGCAATTCTCTTGTGCAGTAATACAAGGAGGGGTAACTGAAGGAAAGTCAGCATTAGCTACCACATTGATTTCGCTCAAAGCCTCAGAACCAAAGCCGGTTTGACAACCATCTGATTCTGATAAAGGAATACCTGCTACATCTGCTTGAGACAGTTTGAAAACAGAATCACTGGGCAACAAAAATACTCCACTATTATTCTCTACACTGTTCTTGTTAATTTGCACACCTGAAGAAGACCTATTACAAAATATTGTAGGATGTGGTGAATTGTCACAAATAAGAGGTTTTCCTAAAGACCTTTCATTATTTTGAACAGGTAGTTTAATGTTACTATTCTCTGATGAAGAACCAGCTGGCAAAATGGTGTTTCTTGAATTTAGTAACGTGTTTATTACATGTTTAGGCATGTTGGTTGACAAACCAGATGTAAATTGCATTGGTGTTTTGTATGTCCTATCACATATAATCATTTTGTCACCTGATTTCTTCACCACCACGTCACATCCTGGATGTTTCTCCAGAAAAGAAATAGTTTTTTCTATTACTGTATGTTCTTCTGATGAAGAATGGCTTAATGGCCTAACATTACCCTGGAGGTTGTCCATACCTGAAACATGAAGAATAAAAATATAATAACATGCAGTTTTAAAAATTATTAATTTTTTTTAATGAACTATAATTTCTACTGTGTTGTCCATTATTTTACAAGGGTCATAGTGCGGGTGTGTATGTATTTGTGTTTGTGTATGTGTGTGTAATCATTTATAATCCAGTACAATTAATCATTTACTGATTTTGGCCACTGCATTTAATCGTATTGAAATATATGACAAACATGAAAAACGTTAATCATTTTAAGATGCCTGTATACTATAAATGTTTAACAGTTAACTGCACTTTCAATTAAAATAAGCATGTAGGTATGCAAGTATATTACATCAATTTAACTATCTCTTGTGCAAAGATAATAGTTTAAATGATAAGTTAACTATTTTGTCATTTAGAATTACATACGACACAAATCATCAGTGTATACATCAATTGCATCTGTATAACAGGCATGGTGAACACTTAAATTACGTTAGTGATATACCTGTCACCATTATCCTAGATTCAAAACAATTTTCTTGCTGTTCAGGGGACACAGCCGTCTCTTGCTGTTTAACTGACAGAAGCTGATCTTCCTGTTCGGCATTTGTATCAAACTCTTGAATTTCTCTTTGAGTAACTTGATGATTTAATGATATACGAGACTGTGACTCGAACGGCTCAAACCCTTTGGAAGATTGTGACTCCCACTGATTTGGAGACATCAGCTTACATTCTTTGGGAGACTGTGAGTCGAAGTCTTTGGAAGAATCATCACAATCTATTGCTGTGCACTCCAAATCGAGAGACATGTACTCATCTTCACTGGACTGGTCACTCGGTATCTCAGAACATTCCATGTTCAATGGTGAATCAAAACTGTCCTCACTGAACTGTAATTTCCCGGACTTTCCCACATCAGAACATGCCAGATTCAAAGATGAGTAAAACCTTTCTTCACTGCATTGTGCATTCTGGGAGTTGCTGATATCTGAACAGCCGAGATCCAATGATGCTTGAACTCTTTGTTCACCATCTACAGGCCATGTTTCCTTGAAACATTCCATATTCAAGTAACAAATTAATTAAATGGCATCTGAACTGTTCTAGGCGTGATATCAAACGTTCTCCCGTGCTTACTGCAAGACCTGTCCATCAGAACCTCCTGAACGTGATGATGACTGTCATGAACAGTCTTGGCAAGGTACACACACTGACATTTATGACACACATTGGTATGTATTTGTCTGAATGTCAATCACTTTTGCTAAAATATTAATAATTTCTCGTGTTTCTCATACTGAATAATGAGAAACGGAAGTGGATACACTGTCTAGTGCTGTAAATAAACTATTCAGTTCGAAGATGGTTGATTCTGCACAGCCTGATTTAGATTCTGAAATGTAAAATGAAGACATTATTAGTGGAACAAAGTACATGTACATGCAAATGTATCTTTGCCAACTTATAAAGCAAATTCGAAATTTTAAGACTACATTGTTTAATTGTATTGACCAGATAACATATATAACTATAAACACATATATTTTCACAATAACGCCTGATGCGCGATCGGTCTAGGATCGATCCCCGTCGGCGAGCCCATTGGCCTATTTTTTGCAAGTGTACCATTACTGGTATATTAAAGGCCGTGAATTGTGCTATCCTGTCTGTGGGATGGTGCATTATAAAATATCCCTTTCTAACAGAAAAATATGGTGGGTTTTCTCTCTATGACTGTGTCAAAATAACCATATGTGCTCTAGTGGTGTCGATAAACAAAACAAACTTTATTTCACAACTAATAAACATTATCAATGCGTACGACGACGGTCGTCGGCATGATGTAATGCAAATAGCCTACAGCTAAATTATAAATAGGTCACCGCTTGTAATATGTGTACTTTGTCTTCCAGGCCCGTACACGTTATAATACACGTCTTCTCAATTAATACATGCAGTTTGTATCCCGCTGTCGTGACGTTTAAAGCGCCGTAACTTGAAAACCCGTCAAAATTCAATTTTATAAGCATGGTTCCAAAAATTAATTTGGCTAAACCGCATTTGCATACGGCTTCTTAAACACAAAGAGATGCAGGGTACAGGGCGGTTTAATCCAATGCACGTGCAGTGTGCGATGCAACAATGCATGGTTTCTCAGCAATAAGATTCCTTCAACATGTGCGTGCGTGCATGTATGCAATGTGTGCTACTGTGCGAGACTGGAAAGGTAAGTTACGCAAAGTTTTCTTTGTCAGTGTTCAGGTTTTGAAATACATGTTTAGTTCACTGGAGGGACTCTGTGGTAAAGTGCTCGCTTGATGCGCGATTAGTCTAGGATTGATCCCTGTCGCAGGGCGTGTATTTCGGATTGTTTTAGACTTGTCATTCGGACATCTGCAGTTGCCAAATGTACCTTACGTTGCGCAGTCGTTGCATATATATCAAAACACTCTCCAACAATACAGATAAGTGCACAATAAACTCATTAAAAACCTGGTTATCATTAGTATTATTATTAATTAAATTAATTAATTTAGTTTAAATGATTAAAATCAGATTACTGTCATGCAGACAATTACAACACGACATGTTGAAACGATGTAAACATTCGGACAGTATATGGGCAAAGCTAAAAACCACAACAGACCTAATGGGAAGGAAGGAACTGTTTTATTTATCGACACACTCAATACATTTTATTTACGGTTATATGACGTCAGACTTATGGTTAAGGACCACACAAATATTGAGAGAGGAAACCCGCTGTTGCCACTTCATGGGCTACTCTTTTTTTTATTAGCAAGGGATATTTTATATGCACCATCCCACAGACAAGATAACACATACCACGACCTTCGATATACCAGTCGTGGTGCAATGGCTGGAGCAAGAAATAGCCCAACAGGGATCGACTCCACACCGACCGCGCATCAAGCAAACGCTCAACCGCTGGACTACGTGCCGTACAAACTTAACTGGAATTCCAAATGAGCGACTGGACTCTAACGTTTCCCGACCTGACGTGGACACAGTCAAAATGACAGACAGTAGTGTGTGTACGTGCAAACGCTGAACTGTTGAAAACAATTTATGCACTGCTCTAAAACAACGGTGTTATATTTTCAACAACTACATAGGGCTTTTGTTTCACTTTGCTCGATTGGTTAGATTTTAATATTAGTTCCCATTGAATTCCATTCGCCCAATCGAACACTCCCAAAGTAGCTAGTAAACGAAATCGGCGGATGTGTTCCGACTACTTTTTATTTTAAAGGCATATTGTCACGAATCTTTTTTTTTTTTTTTTTTTTTTTTTATTTAACGACGCACTCAACACATTATAATTACGGTTATATCGGCGTCGGACATATGATTATGTCGAGAAAAACCCCAGTGGTTAGCTGACGGGGATCGATCCTAGACCGACCGCGCATCAGGCGGGCACTGTACCACTGGGCTATGCTGCCCGCTGTCACGAATCTAGCTATCGCATCACCGTAATTGAACCATGATGAAGTGAAATCTATTTCATCTCTCTCGGCAATTTTAATTTTTGAATTGTGGACCATTGCAAAAAAACTTTTAACCTGATCAATGGAAGGAAATAATTTAAGAGTACTCAGTGGTGGATTCAGAAAATCCATTGGGGGGGGGGGGGGGGG
>JAECMU010080416.1:0-18215 GCA_016106625.1 Dracogyra subfuscus
AAAATTGTTTTATTTATTTATCAAACACTCTTTATTATGAAACGTTCAGTCATTGTCAATCAGCCAATTACCCACTCAGTAATCCCGACATGCGCCAGCCACGCAGAACCATTTCTTTGTCTTTTGACAACTGGTCCATGCACGCCACAGTCCGTCGAGCATGAATAGGCTTGATCACACTTATTCTCAAATCAACACCTTTGTCTGTATTTTCTTTCAAGTTCTTAGCAACAACTTCGGCATACCACTGTGTGAACTTTTCCTTCATGGCCGATTTAAAATCTCCATTCACAGACAGATCCATCGGTTGCAGCTCGCCAGTGCAGCCGGCCGGTACAAATCTGACCCAATTGTTACCGTGACACTGAGTTACTGGGTAGATACAGAGCAAATGGTGTCTTAACTTTCTAATTAAGCTAAAACAACACATAGGCTGAGCTTTTACTTTACTGTGAGGATACCCCTGTGGCTTAAAACATCTGAACTTCGCCGCTAAAGCAATGATATTGTGATTTTACTAATACTGACGTCGCAATACTTTGTACACGCAGTTATGGCTATGGTTTAGGACTCGCAATACTTTCATGATGCAAAACTTAGTTGATTTACAGTATAATGGCTCAATAGGAGAGATGACTACAAACATACTAACATTTAACCTCTGTCCTGGATGAACAGCCCAGATAGCTGAAAGACATGGGACAGTATATTTGAACCGTACTTGGATATAACCATGGAAATAAAGTAAAAGGAAAGGACAAAATTAAGAAACTAAATGTAAAAATCAAATTACAAAATTAACCATAAAAAAAATACAACAGGAAATAAAGCAAGCTCACCTCTAAGTCCGAGTCATTGAATTCGTAAGGAATATTCCAGCCTAAAGTGCCATACTTCTTGCGTTCGAGGATGACACTGTTGAAGAGACAAAGTCCAAACAGCAGCTTGCGCCACTCAGGCTTGTCAACACCTTCGTTGTAGAGTTTCTCCGTCACTATGCCCGTACCACCACTGCCAAACATACGCTGCATGTTGTTCTTAATGCCTTGTGGAGATTCTACAGTCATCTGATGTTTTAGTTAAACAAAACAATCATTATACATGTAATTATAGTAATTTATATATATATATATAATAATAATAATAATAATAATAGTATGAAGATGATTATGATGATGATAAAACTGATGGTAACACATAATATTTACTTGGAGAAAATTGTAACTCTTATATAATGTCTATATTGCTTACTTATATCCACATATTCTATCTGGGATAATCATTGATGTCGATTTGATTAATTTACACCACTGTCCACTAGCAGTCTGGATTATGGTATTAATGGAACATGATGCAAAATGTACAAATACACAAAACATTACAAAACAAACAGTGCCTACATTTGAGGTGTCCTTTGAGCATGAGCCCGGAGTCAAATGGTAATTCTGCATCCCCTCTAGACTAGCACTGCCAATAAGTATTCAACACAATGGTAACTAACATCATGACGGTTTGACAGAAATGAGACCATACAATAACCATGAGGTACTCCATGAATGAAGATTTTCTGATGACATTGATACAAAAAGCCCTACCTTGACACCTGTCTGTAAGATGGAGATTGGAAAACAAGGATCAGGCTTGGAGCTCAACCACAGACGAAACTGAGGATCTGTGTCGGTGTTGGGTTTACTGAATCTAAACATATCAACACAAAACATGATTTACTGACTATTTACATTAGTTCAGCACTTAATCTTCATAAAGTACCTAGTGCAGAAAACAAATTAAAATTTAGGTAAAGAAAATGGATGGCAACAGTTTATGAGATAATCTAATAAGATGAAAAGCTGTTAATTATTTAGATTATATATTTAGATTATAATGAACAATGAAGAGATACTGATAATTTATCGATGTGAATTAATGATGAAATCACAGGCCTTAGATGAAGGTTTACAACATAAATAGATGAGAAATGGATACTTCATAATTTATCATTGCAAGTTGCTAATTTTGTAAACTTACCCACAATTACTTTAAACTGCTTAAAACAATGTCTCTACAGTCAGAAGCAATTGAATCATCGGTTATGTTATATATCTCTATACAATTAGTTACCTCTGCATATATACTGTAGAACACTCATTAAAAGAACCCAGCCATAGATAAAAAAAACCCCACACAAATTAGTTACGATAAAATACAGATAATAATATTTATGATAGAATCTAATTTTTAAAAATGCTGATTCACATATCTCTACAATAAAATATGTCCTTCATTCAAGCTATATTAAAACCCTGAAAACAGAAACTAGAAATACTTCTGAACAATGGCTTGTAGTCTTGGCATCCAGGATGCTGCTAGGTGACAGTTTTGTAAGAAGACCCATCTTCCCTTCAAAATCTGAGCTTTAGAAATGAGCTCTTCTGCTTTCGGCCCCTGACCTCGACCAAGGGAGATCATGTCCAGATGTAAGGTACTACCGCGTAGCTCCTTGGCAAATCTCAACAGCTGAGTGGCTGGATCACAGCCTAAATGATGAAAATGATACAAAATTAAATCACAAAATCTTATTTTTAGGCTCATGATATATAAAATTTACTTAACAATGGAAAACATCATTGTATCTAGAAACAAAACATACTCTGTAAATGTGTTCAACAAGTTCAAGAACACAAAACCTATAACACAGTAGTGCCGTTTGATGTTAAGAAAGGCGAACTCAACAATGCTTTCTGTGGAAGCCTAAATTGATGTCCTACATAATTCACTATGTATTAATTTATCCTGAAATTAGTCAAGAATAAGTGAGAAAGTTACATTTATTCCTACTATTTGAGATACCACTGTATGTAAACTGGTCTATTTGCAACATAACATTCTAAATTAAGATGATGCTTCATTTGTTTATAAAAAAAATAAGAGTAAAGTTGTAATAGTTATTCCATAACATCATCACATGGGAATTGTGAAAGATTTTATCTAATCACTGACAATTACTTTTTATATTTTATTTGGTCATCATGTTCTTCCAATACAACAAATACAGGTACGGTGGAAGCAAATAAATATGGAAGGGGCTTACTGAGATTGAGGGTGCAAAGCAGTTTCTAAGGAAGGGGGTGGGGGTTGGGATATGTTTCCCCATAAAAAAAAAAATGTCCCGAAATGCAATTTCCTGCATGCTACAAGTAAAATTCATCTCTGCCTTAAGATTTACTACCAATAATATTTTTGATTCAGAATTATATTACATGGGCCCCGTTTTATGAAGATCTTTTTGCACTAAGATCGCTTCGTAAAATGGGGCCCAGGTTACAAAATAAAGATGACTGAAGTTTTGATTTTTGACGGAGTAACAAGTAACACAATTATCAAATGATAATCAACACAATTTGCAAGCCTTCTAGAATTTTATAAAAATCCACTAGCCATGGGATCACTGATTTAGAAGATTTATAAAAATCCACTAGCCATGAGATCACCGATTTAGAAGATTTATAAAAATCCACTAGCAATGAGATCACTGATTTAGAAGATTTATAAAAATCCACTAGCCATGAGATCACCGATTTAGAAGATTTATAAAAATCCACTAGCCATGAGATCACCGATTTAAAAGATTTATAAAAATCCACTAGCCATGAGATCACTGATTTAGAAGATTTATAAAAATCCACTAGCCATGGATGGATTCAGTGATTTAGAACATTTTCTAGCCATGATAATAAATTCACTAGCCCTACTTTAATAAATACAATCCGATGCAGGTATGTCACCCAAAAAGGGAGATAGAGCTTTAAAAAACCCTTCTATCTGGGTAGGTGGGTGGGACAGGAAAGTCATATTTACAAAACAAACATAAATGCAGCAGCCGTCAGGCATGATGATGACATTTATTTACTAGCCCAATATTGAATATCACTATCCATGGGAGTGGGGCTACCATAATCTAGAATCTAGAATCCCTGCATTGTGTAAAGCAAGGTATCACCTGGTGACAAGATGAAGATGAGTGGCGTCTTGGCTTTTGAATCTTCATACACTTCTTTGAGATCAAACGCTCCAGTCGACAAATACTTCTGACCCAGCTGTTCCTCGATGAATGTGGCCACGGAAGCAGACAGCATGTCCAGTCGTAAGATTTTGATGAGGATAAGACGCTGGAAGCAAGTCAGGTTCTCCCACTGGAATACAAAATCTTCTCCAGGTTTTACGTTCTCCTCACTTTCTGGTTCTGTCGACTCTATAGAAAGGAAAGGAATGTTTGTTTAATCTGTTGATGTTAAGTTATGTAACATACAGTAATTGTGACTCTTAAGTGTGTAGAGTGAGACAAAATAAATTTCTCAGTTTTGTTTAATGACAACACTAAACCACATTGATTTATTAATCATTTAAGGATTTTTTATGTTCATCAGGGTATGAAAAAAACCCAAATCATCTGCAAACTGTATGAATTGGCAAAATTAATCTTTTTTTCCATCTCTTTGGATAATCATCTTTACACAATGTTATTCCCAGCTGTTGAAAAGTGGTAGATATTCTGAAACACATTTTTAGTTATTTTAACCTAATTAAAGCTTAAAATTTCCATGGTTTTGAGATGAATTTTGGCATTATTATTTTGAGTATACATATTTTGGGCACAACATTTATTGCCTTTGTCTTGACTTGCAATTTAAAGCCCTCAGTAGGTATGGCCTAGAGTCTTGACAAAACAGCAAGGACTGATCTACTGATGGGTGTGCTTTGTACTTCATAACATTTCACTCTAAAAGTTTACTCTTAAGCTATGTCTAGCTCCTTTTTAATCTATGAAAACGTAATACATAAAGAAATAAAACAGAGACAAATGAAGGTGTAAATAACCTAGAACAAACGGTGTAGCCAGGAAGGTGTAAGGATTATCTGTTGTACAGAAGGCGTCCCATTGTCCGGAGCAGGTGAGGATACTGCGACACATCTTATCAAACACAGGCAGGGTGGCATCAAGGTGCTGGCACTGAAGCCACATGTTTCCAGTGATCCACTTTGGGGGAATCTTACGTTGTTTCCACTCTTTATCACCAGAGTGAGCTTCAGATTCTAATCTTTCCATTGATGTTAACCCTGCATAATAGTAAGCAAATATACTTCACAAATACAAATGTCATAAAATAACCTAAATACTTATAGTCACCTAATTCTTGCAGGTTTTCCTGTCTGCAGCTGTGTAGTGTATGTTCAGAAAATGATCAAGAATGATGTCACATATAAATAACGATGACATCCTTGTTTTGAAGTAAAGTCTGGAATGTTTAGCATATGTATTAGGTATTTTGTTAGATGCTCTGCGGTGCTTATGTAAAAACAAAAGTAGGAATAACACGTTTCTCTTGTTATAGAGAAAACAAAGTATACAATAAAAAATACATATAAACAATATGGTTAACAATTTTTATTATAAAGTTTACCTTTTACTCAAACACAGGAAAAAAGTGTCGTGACAAACATACCATCGTGTTCTGCCAGCACCTTGCTGTCAACCATGCTGGCCATGATGTTGCCCTGTAGGAACACCAGCCACTCGGTCTCGTCGATGTTCCCGATCGAGCTTGTGTGATCCTCAAACTTGGAGTTGGCTCTCATCACACTGCTGGTGATCATGAAGGAGAACATGAGCTGGTGGTACGCGAACAGGCCCACGCACACTACCCTGTAGATGCTGTACGTCAGGCGGTCAATCATCTTCCTCAAGTGATTCTTCAGGACTTCCAGTTCTGAGTGCGACATCACCTCCTCCGTTTCTTTGTGCAGAGTGGACACATTGGAGGAATTGGACGAGTCGGTGTCAGAGTCTTTGTAGAGACTTGCCACACTGGAAGGTCGTAACACACCACTGAGGTACTCTGTTGGAGGTGTCGGAGTCCGCTGTTCACTGTCACTGGCAATGCACATGGAGAACATGTCTTGAAACCAGGTCAGTGAGAACTGATACATGACATCGATCGAGGCAAGGTCAGCCAACACGAAATACAACACTGCTCCTCGAGTGGCCACCTAGAAAAAGATTTTATTTTTATTTCACATAATAATTTCACAATCAAAGAACATTTTATCAGATGTCTTTAAGTACATGAAAATGCAACTATTACATAAATGAAGATACTTTAGCTGTCTTTTTCTGTTACTTACTAATTTAATGTTAGTATAATGGTTAAACTTCTCAATTACTTTCTTTTTCTTTTTTCCTGTTTTCTTTTGCTTTTGTTTGTTTGTGTTTGTTTTATTTTTGTTTTGTTTTTCAGGATTGGTGTAGCCCTGCCTTCGTACCCAACTCTATGTGATAATTTGTTATGTAACCATGAGCTGTAACAATGGCCCACTTACCGGTAAATATCTCTTTCTTGCTATGTTGAGTTTCTTCTCTGTCTCCTCCGACTGATTAACCCGGTGATAGATCTCCTCAGCCATTCCTTTACTCTTCTGTAGAGTGTCAACCAGATCCTGATCATCCAAGATATGACCTGACCAACAAAACACCATACGTATGAATCAAAACACGGTAATAATAGCAATATTGCATCATGTATTAATTAAAGAACGCACATACATGCAAAATGTTAAAAGTTTGTTTTGTTTAACAACATGACAAGAGTCCATTAATTTATTACTCGGCTGTTAGATGTCAAACATTTCATAAATCTAACATATAGTCTTAGAGAGGAAACCCGCTAAATGTTTCCATTAGTTGCAAGGCATCTTTTATATGCATCATCCTAGACAGAATAATACATACCATAGCCTTTGATACATCAACTGTGGTGCACTGGCTGGGATGAGAAATAGCCCAATGGGCCACATGCATGCATGCACAAACAGGTATACATACAGGGTGGCGGGACGCAGCTCAGTGATAAAGCACTTGACTGATATGTGGGCGGTTTAGGCTATTTCTCGTTCAAGCTAGTGCACCAAGACTGGTATATCAAAGGCTGTGGTATGTGCTATTCTGTCTGTGGGATGTTGCATATTAAAGATTCTTTGCTGCATTAGAAAAAATGTAACGGGTTTCCTCTGATGACTACTTGTCAGAATTACCAAATGTTTGACATCTAATAGCCAATGATTAATGAATCAATGTGTTCCAGTGGTGTTGTTAAACAAAACAAATTTTTGTATCCATACAGACCCATAAATGAGATGAAAATGATGTAACAAAATGTTTTGAAACTGCAGGGACTTAAAAAGTTAGGGGTTATTGTGAATTTTTCATCAATGAACACATGGGAAGTTTTGGGATGATACTAAAAAAATTAATTTTGAAAGATTTATATTTTAATTATACTAATTTTAACACATTTTGGAAGATATTATTTATGATTTTTATATAATTTTACATATTTAAAAAAAAAGACAGTTTAAATGGCAGGAGTTTAAACCTTCGGATTTCTGCAACAGTCCAAGTGATTTGTTTTCCAGATCTCTGAGTAACTGTCTGTCACTGGTTATACTCTCCAAAAGATCCATGCGCTGACTTTCAAGGTGTGGACGTTCCTAAAACAGGTAAATAATGATTTCTTAACAATTTATCCAATAAAAACTGCATGCAACACATATAAAACAATATTTAATAGTTAATGCTTTTTATTATTTAATTCATTATGATGCCACGGTACAGGTTTACAACATTTATTTACTAGGCAAAAACATAGGAAGTGCCAAAAAGTGGTGGGGGCACAAACATACACATGTATAAATCTATGTATAAATATACATGTATAAATATATAAAAAACATCGCTGTTCCCACAATGTGGAGAGGACACATGATGCCCCACTTCCTATGCCAGTGCTAGGGACAGATGATTCTTGAATCCTTGTAACTCGTTAAGTATTTTCTAATTCTCACCTTTTTGACTACAGATGATAGCAGCTGTTCTTGCAGCCCATCAAAGGTGACAGTGAAGTTGATGATATTAACTCCAATAAACACTGATGGCAGGTAGTGAGGATTTGCCATCGATGTAGCCAGGTACAATCTACAACAAAAAATAGCCTAATATTAATTCATACAGGTAATTTTAAAAAAAGGGCAGTTTTCATCTGATAGGTCAATTGTATTTTCAAAACTGTTGATTTGCAACAATCAGCTTATATCAATGCTTCAAACAATAAAGAACAAATGAAATACCAAATGACTGTACTTAGACAAATAATAAATCATCTAACAATGAAATCTAAATTTTCATTCAATTTGGTGAAAAATTAAAATAGATATTTTAAAAACTTTTTAATCAAAATTTGTACTGACAGCAGAAATAAGATACTACTGACCTGAAATTTTCATTATACTCAATTTCTGTATCTCCAATTATGATAATAAGATGGCCTCCTCGCTGAAAGGTTTGTTGTGCAATAACTGGTCGCAATGCTGGATCCAGGTGTTCTCCGACATCCTGATATTTAATATCAAAATACTGTAATAAGCAACTAAAACCACAACAATAAGCCAAAATGTTTAAAATACAACAACTGCCTACAATGTAGAACATTTTGGGGCTTTTGAAATGGCAAAAGCCTTCAAATTCTGCTAAATATGTAATGTTTAATATGAACCCATGTGAATCAGTTAGAGATGTGTGATATTAACAAATATGTATGTGAGAACATTATTAGTGTATTGCATGTACAACTGAATAACTGCTCTGTGTTTTTAAAAACAGTTTAATGTTGTGCATTATTCTGTGACTACACAAAACTGACATTACTTAAACCAGTATGATTAACCATTTACCTCAACAAGTACTGGAGCACCCACTCGAATAGCTGTTTCTATTGTGCGCATCAGATGAGGGTCAGTGGCACCAACAGACTTGAGTCGCTGGCCTTCCATTTCCCGCACCCAGCTACATAAACATAAAATACTCAGTATAATCAAAACAACAAGACCATTAACATATTTAAAGTAACATCTCTATATAATACAGTCCACAGAATATTTATATCTGGTCATTATAAGACTACTAAATTGAAGCAAACAGGTACACCCCTGTGCTAAGACAGAGAGAGAGAGAGAGAGAGAGAGAGAGAGAGAAAGAGAAAGAGAGAGAGACAAAGAAAGAAAGAGAGAGAGAGAGAGAGAATATTCTGGGGGGAAAAAATTAGGTTATTGTGTGACAAGTGCATTTTTCATGTTTTATTCCTCAGGTTTAACTAACATAAATCACAAATCAACAGATTGACCCTGAAGTTTGATTCGTGATCTACCTATATAGTTAGCTCATTAGAATGCACAGAGAAACAATCTATATCATATATCATAGTCTGCTGTAACAAAAATTAAAATAACTTACTTTACAGCTTGCTCTTGAGGGTCAATTAGTAATGGCCATTTTCGGGCTTTCTTCACAAAAGTTGCATTCTCTGTGGAGTGAGTATCTCGGGGCAGGCCTCCTGTTTGCCACTTCATTACCTGAAATAGCGTATTACAGAATGTGTGAAGAATCTAAACAAGATTAAAGCATTAATGTTTGTTTTAAATTTATCAAACCTTAATAAAATGCAAATGTCTAAGTTTTGACATAAAATAAGTCTTATGAATACAATTTTTTATTATCAAAATAATTAATACAAACTTTAGAAGCTGTGTTATATATGACATTTGTCCAGGACAGATTTGATCAGGTGTCAATAAATATAGCCAGCAAAACCTTTCACGCTGAAAACATGAAATTTAAAATGATTATTGTTTACTAATTTACAGAAAAAATATTTACCAACAATTAACAGATCTGTCTTAAATTAAAAAATAAACAATTTAATACTTTAGTCAAAATGGACAGAGACTGAGTTAATGAACTATATCCTATTTCTTCTCAATGGTTTCCAATTACAAACTGAAAATAAAATAATATTTCAAAAGATGAACATGGATCTTTAAAAACTTAAAACATACACTATTTGCATCCACCATATTCATGACTAGATCAAAATCTTCAGAAAGTGGAATACATTCTTTTCGACATAGAGCGATCCACTTTTCCACCAGATCCTTGCGGTACTTGGCTGTGAATGCTCCCAGATATGCCACCGCAGCTGCAGACACAAGATTATCACCAACAACACTCTTCAGTTTGACATTCAGCTGTTGTACAGATACTGCCCACCGAACCTGAATACAAAATATTTACTGTGATATCAGTTACTCTAAGATACTATTGTAATTTCTTTTAAATCTTTTTACTACAATTCTGTTTTCTAGATTGCATATATAAAATAGTTTACACTATTACTGGGGTGGGTTTTTTGTGTTTTTTAAAATATGTATCAGCAATAACATTTGTTGCTTTTACTAATCACAAAAATAGAACACATATTATAATACTGTTATAAATATATTTACACATATAATAGTAAATGTTTATTACACACAACAAAATAAAATGCTATCTGGACACATTAGTTGCAAGTTTATTTTCTTCAGTTTCATTATTACTTGAAAAACATATTATGAGAAATGTCATAAATTGAAGATTTAATAGTTATATAATGAAAATTTAATAACTAAACCAAAATTATATGTCTTTATTTTAATTACATACATTTTTTAAATATTTCTGTAACACAAGGACAGACATTTTTTGTTAGTATGTCACAAACTTATGATAATGAGATAAATGGTTAAGCTGCAGTATTTCCCTTTCATTATGAGACTACAGTCCTCCTACAAAAATAATTCTTGTAAATAATTTCAGTTTTGTTTGATGCAAGAAGAAAATTAAGTGTTTTTCGAAAGAAAAAAAACCAACAACTATTTTTGTGTCCAATTTAAAAAACAATCGGCAAAGAAATAAATAACATGCAGTAAATTTCATAACACGAGAAAAGGCTATAGATGACAAGGTCATGTGAAGCTGATCTACTGAAATCCAGAAATAACCTTTTCATCAGCTAGTGCAGAGATCAGCACGGATGCTCTCTGCAGTCGAAGTGCCGTTATCTTCTTGCGTTCCTTCAGACCCTCCCTCTGGTTCACACTGTCCTGGTACTGCTGCTGTATCAACTTCAAATGGTTCTCAATCTACAAGTAAAACAATTTAATAAGAAAAATGCACATGATAACAAACAAAAGAATTTGTTTTGTTTAATGACACCAATAAAGCACACTGATTTATTAATCATCAGCTATTGGATGTCAAACATTTGGTGATTTTATCATCCGTAGCAAGGGATTGTTTACATGCACCATCCCACAGACACATACCACAACCTTTGATGTACTAATTGTGTGCACTTGCTAAAATGAGGAATAGCCCAATGGGCCTACCGACGAGATCGATCACATTTAGAGAGCGCTTTACCACTGGGCTATGTTCTGCCCAATGCACATGATAACAATCACATCTGTTCACAGCATTAAAGGGACAATCCTGAGTTTGCTGCAGTTGTTAAGATGTTGCAGACTAGCAGACACTCTTTAACACCTATTATTACATCTTAAACATATCTTTCTGCATAAAATATTTGTGGCTAATAATATTTGTGATCAAATTTAATGACTAACTGCCATGGACAGACAATACAGATTGCTGAGGTATGAGCCAGGTCAGCGTGCTTGAACCTTAATTGGATATAAGCATGAAAATAACTACAAATGAATGAATTAATCATTGGCTATTTTCTGTCAAACGTTTAGAAATTCTGATATATGATCTTCAGAGGAAATCTACTACATTTTTCTATTAGCTGCATAAGATCTTTATTATGTACTTTCCAAGTCAAGTAAATCACTGTACTCACCTTTCGAAGACTAGCCTGCTTCTTGGCAAGGTGATCTTCAGCTAAACTTAGAGCCTCCTTTGCCTCTTCAACCCTTCTCTGTTTTGGTTTAACCATCTAAAAATACAGCTCAATATATTAATGTTGCATCACATGTGATTCCATTTTAGATCATATTGCATTACTCTGTGGTTTTGTGAAAAAATAAATTATGATAGCATTGACAAATATGCACTATTTTAAAAATAATGACATCATGTTTCGTGCATGACGTCTTATTGAAGATGCTTGTGCTTGCCAGATTGCAATGTGCTCAGTTGTTGTTGCTTGGTCTTGGTCAATGTTTTTTTTTTGCTCCATAAAACATCAGATTGGGTCTCATCACATTGTCATAATTGCTTGATATTATCTTTCTATAAGTACCTTGTAGACATCATTGTAGTGCTCTAGAGCCAGCACCCACTCACAGATCGACCGACAGGCCACAGACACCTTCCCCACAGAATCAGCATTGAAGTCAGGGTTCTTGGAATACTTCTTTAGCTTTACAAACACCTGCAAGTTAATGACAAAGTATGTGAAGTGCTTTCTTGCTTTTAAGTTCAAAGGAAAGTTCTAGAAAAAGTACATATCTATTTGTCTCATATATTTTCACATGTTAAGGCTAAAATTGACCGTGTATTTATATTTAGGAATTAAAGTATCATTTCAAGAAGTCATATAAAAAATAAAAAAATAAAAACAAAAATCCCAATATTTTAATTATAAAGGACAGTGTGCAGTTTGCTGAATGAACAGGTAAACAGACACATGTGCATAAATCCTATGGAACAAATAAAAATACCTAATTCTGTGTATTTCAAAACACCTTTGATGACAGTTATAAAATAATTAATGAATGCTCAATGACACCACAGCATACAAATACACATCAGCTATTGGGTGTTAAACAAAGGTAATAATTACAAAAGTTAAAGTCTGTTTGTTTAATGACACCACTAGGGCACATTGATTTATTAATAATTGGCTATTTGATGACAAAATTTAATAATTTTGACTTTATTGTCTTCAGAGAAAACACAACATTTTCCATTAGTAGCAAGGGGTCTGATATATATATTTTTTTATAAAAAGTTTATTTTGTTTAACGACACCACACTTTCTTATAATTACCAATTGCAAAATATCACAATCTACATAATCTGTCCCATCCTCCTCCAATTTTTTTTATTTTATTAGTTTGGTTGATGTAAGAAGAAAAGTAAAAGTGTTTTGGAAATAGTAAAAAAACCCACCTATTTGTGTGCAATTTTGAAAAAATGGCTTAGAAATAAATAACTTGCAGTAAATTCCATAGCATGAAAAAAAGCATTCCCTTTGAGAAGGACCATAGGAAATATCATGTTTTAAAGGAGTACCCTATCTGGTAGACTGTTCTTATCAAACTGAAGCAGTTTTCTCAGAAAGCCTGGGTCACTCAACATCAGCCTGGCCGTGGCCCAGTCAGGTTTTTTCTGGAACAGCACACACACTGCAGCCATGACAGTCTCCACAAGGACAGGTGGCTTCGAATACACTCTACAAATTGTAACATACAGCATGTAACAGCAAACAAACAGAATTACATTATCATGAAAAATATATATGCTCAAATATTGGTAATATATAATATACACTCATTTATAGTGAAGAATTCATTAGTTACGGTCTTGACTGACCATGTATGGATAAATGAATATGCTTATCAATGAGGTTGATTCATTTGTTTGTTCATTCATTCTGAGACTCAATGAAACCGATTCATTTATTCATTCTTTTTCCTTTATAAAATATGACCTAATTACTAATACAGATGCCTTGTTCCATGATTCTGAAATTCATCAGAAACTATCTTGAATAGCTATTTATGCACAATTAGAGTTTATCAATGAGACTGATTCATTTATTAATTCTCTTTCCTTTATAAAACATTACCTGATTTCTGATATTGATGCCTTGTCCAATGTTTCCAGAGAAGCTATTGCAGTCTGTAGGGCTGGCAGTACTGATGCAAGGTCTTTGTGGCAATCCTAAAAAACAAATCATGTAGACCGGTCAGTGGTCAAAATACTGCCTTCCCGATCGTTTTGCCCATCAACATCACCATGGGATGGTCAGTTACTTTATGTTTATATTCACATATCAGTTTTGAGTCATTTTTGTCTGGTTTGTTTTGATTCGGGGTTGACAGAATGTTTAGCTTTCTGGACAAAATGTTGGGCATGAATTTCAACCCCTACAGGTATGGAACAAATAAATAGACCCAATTCTGTGTATTTCAAAACACCTTTGATGACAGTTATAAATTAATTGATGAATGTTCAAACACAACCCAGCATAAAAATACACATCGGTAATTACAAAAATTAAAGTTACTTATACATGTAGCTCTAATATGACATCTAAGATGTTCATCCTAACTTGTCAATGCATATTACTGTAAGTATTGCAATTTGTACTACATCGTATTAAACAAAACTGATAAAATTATTTGTTTACAGTCATCATTATGTCATGACTACATGGGCTGACAAAAAAAATTAATAAAAATTATGAAGCTTTGGCATTAAACTTTCAGTGGAAAAACAAAACACATTACTATTAATAAATGTTTTGATTTCAATGCAGTTTCTCATTACAAATGAAAAAGCTGTTTGGACATGGTCCAAATATGGTAATCTGTTCTGTGTTGTACAGATGGCATTCACATTGAGACCAGCCTCAAAATATTATTTGACCATGACCCAGCACTGATCAAAATAGCATACTGTTTTTGAAGTTCGAGTCGACACACTTACTGCAGCATAATCCTGGACAATCTGCGTTTCTTTCTTCATTATGATCTCTTCCTCCTCCACAATTCTGCGAACCTGTTCCACTGCCTCTTGGTCCTTCTCCAGTTGAACTAATAAAACCTCGGTGTCCTGTGTTAGACAGAAACATTAATTTAATTCAGTATTTCATTTAAAGATGAAATGATGATCATAGGAGGGGCGGGACTGGAGGGGAACAGTGGTTACAATGCTTACCATTTACAGGATTAAAATAACTCAGTTTTAATCCTATTAAAATAATTCCAATAGAAAAAGACCAAGCATGAATGAATGTTTAACGACTCCACAGCACAAAAATAGACATCTGCTATTGATTGGACCTCAAATAAAGATAACTACATGAATATGCTTAGCAGGAATACATTTTTAAAAACTAATTTTAATAATTATATGACATTGTATATATGATGTTGACTATATCAAATGACCAATGCAAGAACAGATTTAGCTGCTTATGACCGATTTCAAAGGTAATACACATATAATAATATTATGATGAAATAAAGAGTTGATTATTTAAAGTATCAAACCAACGTGAACATGTTTTCTCTCTGTAACAATTACTTACTTTAGCTTTCTCTTCAATTCTAGGACCAAGGGTTACAAGTTCCTCTTGCATGATCCCCACCAGGTCATTGGCTTCCGACAGCTTTGACAGGCCAACTTGTAGCCTGTCCCTAAATACAAGTAATGTAACAATTAAATATGAATGTTTTTCAAAACTAGTTAAGTATGTGTAAACAGATAAATCGATCTTCACTGAGGAGATCTGAACCAATGACCTTCAGTATAAGATTCCATCATTCTACCAACTGAGCTAATAGGGAAATTCCCACTAATTACTGCCAGTAGAGAAACTATAGCTTTCATTTTCCCTTTTGACTTTCCTTTTTATATTTTAGTTCTGTAAGAAGAGCTAAACTCATTGGTTGCCTGCCCAGACTAGTGTTTACACTTTATTTTCTTAGGAACATAGATGTCATGGTACAACCTCATATTTATAAATAAACTAAAAACAGACTAAACAAACACATTACTCATTAATATAAAAATTGCATTGATCCCCCAAAACCCCCCACCTCTAAAACATGCAATATACTCTATTTATAATGATTAGATATAAACTTACTTATTTCCAGTAAGCTCTGTCTTGTTGCTAGTGAGCATTCTGGTGTAGAGTTTGATCAACTCCATGTAGCTACTTGGAGTGGTGTAGTAGCGACGGCGCACCTCTTGCCAGAACCGCTCAGCTGTGTCCGTAATGATTTGCTGGAAATTCACACACACATGGGCTACCTTAGCCTTCAGCTCCTGGACAAGACACACAGTAAAAATACCATTTATTAAAAATAGTCACATATTAAAATTACCATTTATTAAAAATAGTCACAAATTAAAATATCAATAATATAATATGAAAGGCCTTTTTTAATAGTTTTTAAAATGTTCTGATCGCTTCTCCTATTTTAATTTGTACTGCTGACTGTCTTAATTCTTTACACTTAGCCAATGCTGCATTTCAAAAGGATCTTTTTGTGCTGAGGTTGAGTCTACTGTACTGTGCACACATCAAGCTAAATATTGTATACAAAGGTGAATTCCATAAATTCAACTGTAATGGAAGCTGCCATCTTTGTTACTGAACATATATACAGCCTCAGATATTGTGGGCGGGCTATCTACATGGAGCTGTTATTTTGGGGGAAATCCAGTGTAAGTTCACCACATCCAATCTAAACTTGTCCAAGCATATCATGATTTACATCTTGTATTAAATAAAATATATAAGCTAATGGAAAATTACAGGTGTGTGTCACTCATGACAGTCGAGGAGGATAGAAAAAAAGTAACTGAAAGGAAGCAAAAGAAAGGTAAGGAAGGGTAATTTGTTTGACACAATACATATTGTATATAAGATCTGAACCAAACAAAAACAAGATGGTTTGAAGAATTCTCCTAGAGTTATTGTCTCTATACTGATACATACATTTGTCTAATAGTCATAAAATGAAACACTAAAAAACAATTCCTAACACTTCAATTCCACACAAACTTTAATTAATACTTTTTAAATAGTAAATTGTTTTTTGAGATTGCTTATCTGTTAAGAAAATTATGACTGATTATAACAGATCACAATTTTACACCACTTAGTAACCCTTTTCGGAACATTTTGTTTTACGAAGGACAAATTCATTTTGTAAAAGAAAAAAAGAAAAATCTTCTCACCTCAATGTCATACTGAGGATCAGCAATGAATTCCGTGTTCTCAAAGAAAACCTGAGCCACACTGTACATGGCCTCATCACTCCACTTGTCGTACCAGTCAATGGTACAGCAGTTGATGAGCGCAGGATTCATTCGACACCGCTGTCGGAACACACCACCAGCGGGACTCATCGTCAACACGACGTGGAGCTTTCGGTGAACACGCTGTAGAAAAAACTGATAGACGGCCGCTCTGGTGTCGGGGACCTCCGCCTCTGAAGCAGCTCCCTTCAAGTCAACTGTGATGCCATCGAGTTCTTCATTGTCAAACAGGTCTGGTACTTCACCAGAGTTCAAAATACAGTTGATATCCTCAAGAAAACTCTCCTAACATATGAACATAAAAAGAAAATATAGTTACAGTAACAGTATTATCTATGTGGATCAAAATTAAAAAAAATACAATATAAATGCAACATCTGCAGTTAAGAAAATACCTATGGAATAAACTATACCGATGAAATTCATAGCAAAAAAGTGCCATGGTAAATTAAAACCTCCACAGCATTGACAAGTGCTGTGGACAACTGCAGGGGTTGAAATCATTTAGTCACCCACAATTCCAATTCATCCCACACCCACTTAAAAACACACAAGAAAGGAGAAAAAATAATGAAGTAAAAAAAAAAAGAATTTGAAATTCTAATCTTAAAGCTAACCCCATGACATTAAATAATGAGAAACACTACCGGCATACCTTTACAATATCAGAATCAGTTAGCAAGAAAGCTGTGTTTTTGTTCTGGACACCGGTCTTTAGAAAAACTTTCTTCAGATCATCACGGAATTCAGGGATGTTGTACGATTTGTTCAGAGTCAAACGGAACAGTTCACAGTCGGAAATATAGGCAGCCAAGTTGACAATGGTTGACTTTCCCGTTCCATCCATTCCAACCTGTAAAACAATAAAACACTGCTAGAAAATGTGTGTAGTCTAATGTGGTGTTATTTTACAAGATGGTAAACTGTTAAAAACAGTATTATTTAACAGAGATCAATAGAAAATAGAGTACAATGGGTACTATTGAAGAAGCAGTTTTGTTCACAGCTTCAATAATATAATAAATTCATTAAATAATTAATCCTTTTAAAGTAAAACAAAATAATAAAAACAAATCTTCAATTAGGCTTTATACATACCGTATATTGCCGTGTATTAGCCGACTTTTGAAGACTAGAAACACTTTCCAAAAGAAGGGGGTCGGCTTATACACGGAGGCAACAAATTGGCGCATAAATTTCCCATCGAAAATACTCGCGACATGACTTATAAATTTTGATCAGACCCGGACTTATAAATTTTGAT
>JAECMU010080418.1:3887-23365 GCA_016106625.1 Dracogyra subfuscus
ATATGTCAAAATTACCAAATGTTTGACATCCAAAAACACATGATTATTAAATCAATATGCTCTAACACTGATGTCATTAAACAAAACAAACTAACTTTACCCTTTCCAAACAAAATAATATTTATTTGAATTTGTCGATTTTACCACACATAAAAAATGAAAACTGTAATCTAAACTGAAATTTCTACTAACACTTTATAAAATATTAATTCTTAAATAGGGGTACAATTGTTGATAGTACGTTGTCAAGATCAAAACTGGTTTTAAAGAAACAATAGTACGTATCCTCAACTGAACGTTCTTTGTACAGTGCGATAATTCTCATTAAATGTTTTTAGATGAACTCTACAATTTCAAATCTGCAAACACAGCTGTTAACTGAAACTGACGATAAGCTGTCGTTTGTGGTTTGCCGTGCAATGGCCACACAGGCGACCAATCGAGCGTATACTTTTGATGTTCTCCGTTCATAGCGAACACACACAAATGTTTTTAAAGTGCAGTTTAACTTGTATTTCATATTTGTGCATGATATTATTATATGGTAACCAGACACTGTAACTTTATTGTTCACTCTATGCCAGTAGTAATAACACATATAGATTATGCAACAAATGGTGAACACTCATTAGGGTAACAAATATTTAATCTAACTTATTTGCTTAATCACAAGCACAATCCAACATATGGTTATGAGTTGCTAACACTCCTGAGGGACATACCTGAGTTTGCTACATTGTAAGATTTTTCCGACTAATAAAATATTTCTATGATTAAACTTACATATTAAATATATTTTCTTGTTTAGAATATCAGTGTCTGTATATTTAATGTGTTTCTGGCCGTCTTACTATTTGTAAGAAGCTAAAAATGGATTTTGTCTTAAAATAATTTCGAAATAACATGAAATTTAACCTAGTACAAATATTAGAACGATCAGAAACACGTTTAATATACAGCCACTAATATAGTATGCAGAAAAATATATTTGATATTTAATTACAATATTTAAAAAGTCTCTGTTAGTTGATAACATCTTAAAAATTGCACAAAACTCAGGAATGTCCCATTAAACTGACCAATACAAAACATTTTGTAAGAGTTGCTTCCCTTTAACAATTACCATCGTGGTAACACATTTAATCTTACCTCACTAAGAATAACCCAGTTTTCACTCTTGGAATGAAAGTGAATTCGCAGCACATCTATTTTTCCCAGAGTCTCCGGCACCTTGTTTTCCACAAAACCTTTGTCGTTGAACAGTCCTATAATGTAATAACCGTTTTCCTTCGGCTGATTCTGGCCCGAAATTAAATTCAAATATGACAGGTCAATGGGGCCGCTGGGCTGCTGGGCTGGAAGAACTTCTACTGTGGCATCATACAACCGGTCATCCATGTGATCGATGTTACCACTACGAAACAAAAACCTGCAACAATGAAAATCATTTGTTAGAAATACAACCAGTATTAATAAAGACAAGCTTTGGTAATGTGATCGACACTACCAACATGAAACAAAAACCTGAAGCAAAAATCATTTGCTATAAAAACAACTCATATAAATAAACATAACCTGTTAATGTGATCGACATTACCACTATGAAACAAGGAATGAAGGAAGAAAATGTTTTACTTAATGATGCACTCAACACAATTTTTACGGTTATATGGCATAAGACATATATGGTACAATAGAAATTATTTGTTATAAAAACAACACATATAAATAAATACAATCTCATATGAGACTGACAATAACCTTTCGAAACAAAAACCTGCAACAATAAAAATTATTTGTTATAACAACAACTCAAATAAACACAACCTCATATGAGACTGATATTACCCCTTCGAAAAAAAACACAATAGAAATTATTTGTGATAGAAACAACACAACCTATGTCATTGTCAATGTGATCGATATTACCACCTCAAGAATTAACTAATAAAAAAACTAACTTTTACCATGGCATCATAGAGCCAGTCATTGGTGTGATCAACATTACCAAAACAAAACAAAAACCTGCAAGAATCTGAATCGTTGACAAAAAACATAATCGATGTACATGTAAGATGTTGTAAACAATGTAAGGTATGCTGAAAATGCATGTGCAATTAGGGTTACTTTATAAAAACATTCTCTAAATCTCTTAAATGCTATTTATCCTGCAACCACTATTTCTACTTACAGAATATGATGAACGATAAAGCTACTAGCAGGATATCACTTGTGATGTCATGAGTGACGTCGAAAGCATAGCTACATTACACAATCGCTCATTTGACTGCTAGGTCATTGAACAATGTAGCTTTTTCCTATAATTTGTATGGTCTGCAGGATAAAGATAATAACTAATTAATGACGTCAGATATCTGCTTTATTCTGTTTAGGGTGAATGAGAAAGTCTGCTTGGCTGATCCTCGTGGAATTTTGAATTCTTACCATAACAGGATAAAGCAGACATCTGATGTCATTAACTAGTTATTCTCTATGTAACAGCAGATCTTCCAGAAGGCAGACTAGCTGTAAAGTGTTACACATTTTAAATACGCACAACCTGACTGAGCTAATACACTAATAATATCAGTTTTATAAGAAAATGTTAACATTATCCAGCTTCCACATATGCATATGATCACTCCATTATCACTTATGTCATTTTATTTAACATAACAAATTTATCCCTCATACAAAATTTACTGAATCATCAGTCCTATTTTGTTTTTCAATATTAATTTTAAAAAAATCAAAAAATCAAATACAAACCAAAATAGAATATTAAATTTGTTTTGGCATAATTTTGAATTAGTGTAAGCCTGTTACTGGCAATGGTAACAGATTTGGTATATTACAACAAAAAAAATATTTAAAAAAGAAAGAAAAAGAAAAAGAAAAAAAGAAAATCCACCTACTTCTCAATATTAACGGGAGGTGTAAACTTGAAGTCGATAATATCTCCCTCCGAGGGGTTGGTAGCCCAGAAGAATGTTTCGCCCACGTAGGCCTTGAAGAGCTGATATTTCTTGTAGGTGTGCAGTGAGGTTGACAGTGTTGCTGATGGGTTCACATGGGCACGGAACAATCCTAGCTTTCCAAAATCTTTATCCTAAACAAAAACAATAATTCTGAGAATACGGCTAAAACAATACTGCGCCCAACAATTGTTTGTCTCTCATAACTTCAAGATCCATACCTCTGTGAACAGTGAGTAAATCAACATGGAACTTAAACTTGATCAGTAACAGTACATGATAAAGCTATATAAAAAATTTCATCTCAATATCTTCAGACATTGCCAAACAAAAGATCAGATTTTTTTCTTCTTCATGTATCCTAAGTTCAAGGGCCATAACTCCATAAAAATGGGTAAACTGCCATGAAAGTCAAACCTGATCTGTAACAGTACATGATAGAGCTATCCATAAAATTCCAGCTGAATATACACAACTGGTATATCAAAGGCTGTGGTATGTGCTATCCTGCCTGTGGAATGGTGCATATAAAAGATCACCTGCTAATAATGAAAACATGTAGCAGGTTTCCTCTCTTAAGACTATATGTCAAAATTACCAAATATTCGACATCCCATAGCCGATGATTAATAAATCAATATGCTCTAGTAGTGTCATTCAACAAAACAAACTTTAAAACTTTATAACGGCAACAAATTCAGGACTGTCCTTGTAAGTGGAGTATATATAATATCTTGGTAGGCTTGGTCTTAAAAGAAAACATTGTCGTATATCAGTTCATTATAAAGAAAATGTATCAACTTCATTACATGAATAGCAAAATACCCACATAACCACAAATCAAGTGAATAATCAAGACTAAAATTAAAAACCTTGAAACTACAGACCTTTAGTTTCTGGACTTTGCCCTTGAGGGACGATGTGACACCAACATGCTGAAAAAGGGACGGTTTGAATCTGCGGCGCACAGCAAGCTTCATACGACCACAGTGTTTCTGGAAGAGAAGACAAAATAATCAAGAAGTCCATCGAATTAAATGTACTCTACTCTACTCTACTCTACTCTACTCTACTCTACTCTACTCTACTCTACTCTACTCTACTCTACTCTACTCTACTCTACTCTACTCTACTCTACTCTACTCTACTCTACTCTACTCTACTCTAGACAAGACAAGACAAGACTAGACAGAGACAGAGACAGAGACAGAGAAGACTAGACAGAGACAGAGACAGAGACAGAGACAGAGAAGACAGAGACAGAGACAGAGACAGAGACATACATACATACATACAAACATACATACATACATATATATATATATACACCCACACACAGTCAGATCCGTTACGACAACTGTTGTTACAACTATAAATTGTTGGGAAGAAATGTACATCAGTGTTATTCTCTTCAGATGCCATAGCATGTTGGCAGTACGTACACAGCCACTTTGAATCCTTGATGTGTCATATGCTGTCCGAGCTACCGATGTCTGCTAAATCTGTCTGGGGACATTTATTGCTTTTGCAAATAAGCCTTTATTCAACCAATTAAAGGATTAACTTCAAACAATCAAGTGTTCTATGTGTATGATATTTTGTAAACGAAACAGGTACCAATTGTAGAGGTCTTTAACCAAGGAATGATTAGGCTGAAGATTAATAGAATCTATCACCGTTGTCAGGTATAGAAAAGGGAATTCCAACCCAAGGAACAAAACATTTTGTCCCGCCGGTTTGGAATTCCCTTATCTATACCTGACAATGTGATTGATTCTTTTTCTTGCCCACTTAGTAACTAAAGCAAAAATACGCCTACTTTTATATTTCCATCGCTTACTTCCATTCATGGCCACTGTAAACATTGAGTCTACAAACTCCTTTAACCATACGCGCTAAAAAGTAGTCCCACTGGACAAAATAAAATAATAATAATTTCACGATTAAGTTCATATTTCATTAACATAACCTTCTGGAGGATTATAAAAATAAAAATAATACAACATGAATTGGCAGCTTCGCAGATAAATAATTCAACAAAGTTATGAAAAATATTAGCTGTGACGTCACTTGATGTTGTTTGCATCGCCACGGGCTTTCGCGGTCAATGTGTTGGTCTTCGAGCATGTTACACGAGGCGGGAAACTTGATTTACGTAATTTTTATAATGAACAATATGTAACATGAAATGGAATTTTGGGTTAAAGGAAAAAAATACAAGTCAAGTGAACGGTTTGCATGTCGTTGTTTTCCCGTTTTGTTCATCACATCCAGTCACTGTAAGTAGCCTCATAACTGCGTATGTAGAAACTGTCTATACCCGTGGGTAAGACAGATTTATCTAGCACCCGTGGGTAAGATAGACTTTTCTAGCACCATGCAAAAACTGGATAATCCGGTCTAGTGGGCAAGAAGAAATGTGCCTTTTAAAATATATTTAATGATTTAAAAAAAAATATATATAAATGAATATATGTACGTATATTTACTATTTTTAATAATAATTGCAATGAATTAAATGCTATTTAGTCATCAGTTAATATTAATTAGTATTTTTGGTTACGTCATTTTGGAAAAGGACATAACTCATGACAATTCATTACAATTTCGATATATATATATCTATATAACGACAAAGTGACCCAGGGACAAACATGGCCATTGTAATGAGGTCCAACTGTGTGCGTGTGTCTATATATATATATATATATATATATATATATACAGAGAAACCCCTCGAAACCGGAATTCTCCCAAAACTGGACGTTTTACATGGTCCTGTGATTTGCGTATCTTTTAACACTAAAATTTACCCCTCTAAACCAGAAACCCCTCTAAACCGCACCGGATGAAATTATCCGGTCCCATTGGGTTCTTTTAGTGCTAATTTTACCTCATAAATCAGATGGTCACACTGACGTCAATCATTACTGCATTACTTCTACTTTGAATACCCACTCAGCCGAGGACGTGATTGCATATGCAGAGCTTATTACATGTGCACATGCTTGATTCTCGATCTCCAAGACCAATATTATTTATTTTAAATCGTATGTTTGCTTCTCCCACTTTATGTTGGTCCAAAGCATGCGTCAGTTTTTATTATTGGAGGTGGGGGGAATGTGGTTTTTAGCGGTGCATCTGCATGTGTGTATTTGTCTACATCAATAAACTGATGTGGATTTTGATTCTTAAGACTTGAACCGGTCCCAAATTTAATAAAACAAATGGTAACTTGCATGCACCACTGCACTAAGCTAGACATTCGTTCAAATCCGTGGAGTCAGACATGAGATTGAACAGTTGTTAACAATAACACCAATCTTGGTGAGAAAAGCTATCAAGGCATTACAACTCCAATTAAAACAAAGGACCCAGAAGTTGCAACTGGTTACAATCACTGTCTCAGTGGAAACGTTGTTGCAATCAACACTTGTGTACAGAGGCCAGTTAAGTCGGATCGAGTGTCATAGAGTCCCGACAAAATTGCAAGAGACCTTTTGTGAAGCGAACACTGCTTTAAAATAAAATTTACTGAAAAAATCTATACGTGTATTTATTGCAGACTATTCAGTGTAGTGTATCTAATAATGATAAAGGTCTTGAAAACTGTAAATGGTTTCAGTATATTTTGTTTGTTTGTTGTGGAGCCGGTAAAGGTCATGTGATTGGTCAGCCAATCAGAGATGTCGTTTATAATCAGTTAGTCAAAAAATGTGCTAGATGAAGCTGTCCTTGTGAGTGTTTTGTACAATAAATTGAATTGAAATTACTGAATACTCGTACTTTATATACATATAACTTATATTAATTATTATTTTTCCATTTGTGATTACTATATCAGTAGAGAACACCAACCAACAAACGGTTTACCACAATACTGAAACCTCTGTAAACCGGATACCCCATAAAACCGGACTTTTTTCTTAGTCCCATGGTTGTCCGGTTTTGAGGGGTTTCACTGTACATAATATATATAGTGAACTCTCGTTATTATGGTATCCATTACAGCAGAATATTCGGGTACGGGCACACTTTTACTGGGAACCAACGTGTTTCAGTTTTAATCCGATCATTATAACGGAATATTCAAGTTCTGGCATGGGCAGTCATTTATGGTGAAAAAAACCATGTCTATTTCATGTACTAGTATTGTTCGATCTTTACAATGGCGCAAAGAATCACTGAACACATCTGAGGCATATGATGTCATCCTGAATAGTAAGAATGGTTCAACAATTAGCATAACCTTTCAGGACATTTTGAAGCGAGGACTGGCTTACACCGGATTAGTTATGGTTGATTGCACATAGCTGCAACCGCAACTGAGTACGTGCAGTTGAGCACTACAACGCCGGACACTTTCAAACATCAATCATGGATTTTGTTGTCAGAAAATACTTCTGTGATTTCAGCTATTAAATGCTCATTTTGTTATTTAAATTAAAAGCAAATGAAATCTTTTCTTGTTGTCCTTTCTTTGCTAGTAGGCCTACGTGCAGTCGAGCACTACAACACCGGACACGTTCAAACATCAGTCATGGATTTTGTTGTAAGAAAATGACTTCTGTGATTTCGGCTATTAAATGCTCATTTTGTTATTTAAATTAAAAGCACACACACACACACACACACACACACACACAGATAATAACAACATGCATTGAGACGAACATATATTGATGCAATGACGAACCAAGTTTTATTGGCCTAGGACTTAACAGTTCATCAAATAATTCTCCACTTAAGATCTTCACGTCAGTTTAACAATAACTGATAGTTTGTGTGTGTGTGTGCATGTATGTGTTTTATAAACTGATTTTCATTGCCATCATACCAAATCTTTTTCAGGGTTACAGACTTTGACCATCAGCAGGTGATCTAGCAGCCAGTCGATGGGTTTGTCTGCGTGGAACATGAGGAAGAACTCAACAACATATGGAAGATCAGCTGATTTGAACATCTTTCCTGAAATGACAAATTATTTAGTCAACCTTTTTCTGATACATGACTGCGACCAGACTTACAAACTCACTCATCAAATACACAAAACTGTCTACAACCCCTGCAGTTAAGAAAATACCCACAACAAAAAACATGTTTCTAATATAGTCCACAGCAAAAAAGGTGCTATGGACAATGAAAAACAAATCTCCACGGCAACCTTCATGGCACTGTCGACTGACCTGGGCAAATGCAGGAGTTGGTCTACTATTTACCGTTAATCAATTGAAAAGTGATTAACAATTACTACTTAACATTTTAGAATTGTGTCGCAATGTTTAATCTTGTATGTAGAATCACAAAGATAAACTGAACAAAATATTTCATGTTAACCTAAATTCTCCATTTAACTAGATCAAACTGTTAATAAGCTAAGGTCGACGACAGTCACTTTTCACACCCTTGTTTTGGGTTCGTACACAATAAATATAGCATATCTTACCGTAATTTCACTTGAAACCTATATTTCGTGAAAGGTAAAAAAAATTAATCACAAGATTTTCTTCAAACAGATTCAGATGCATTAGTAATCTTCAAACAAAACAAATTCTATAGCAAGTTTGCATTAGAATTTTTCCAGCATTCTTAAAATGGAAACGTCATGTAACCAGTGTATGGTCATTATAAGGCGATTCAAAGTGACGTCATTGGAATACTGACGTCATTCAAATTCAGAATTAGCTATATTATTACAAGGCTTCGCTACATTAAAATATAAACTGGTCTACTAACCTTGACCCCTGTCAAATTTCTATAACAAGCAGACAACGTTGTTTACAGGTTGGTAATTTGTTATTTTTCATAAATCTGGACAAAATATTAATTTTAAGTTTCAAAAGATGAAAGAAATAAAAAATTACCATTGGATAGGTTTTATTTACTGTGTACGAAGCCAAAACAATGGTGCGAAAAATTACTGTCGATGACTTTAGTTTATGAAAAACTACAGTAGCACTGAAAAGTAAAATGAAAGTACATAATATTATACACTAGCTAGAACAGAAATAAATAGTTTTCTCAGAAATAACCTATAAATCCAAGAGCAGAGAACTCCAGCAACATCCAATCATCTTTTTTCTGTTGATATGCAAATGACTTCATGATTGACAGGTATCCAGGTTTGGCTATTACATCATCCTCCAGCTGTAAAACAAAATAAAAAAATGGCTTAAACATTCAACACAGTACATCGATTACAGTACATTTCAGTGTGATTGCAGGGAACATTCTGTTTTAAAAAATGAGACTATTTTACATTTTATAATAGTGTAGTGATCTCAGTACCGGTATAGCAAACATTGGTGTAGTGTTCCTACTAGCAGTTGCTAGTGGAAATTTCCCCATAAGATCAGTTGGTAGAGTGCTAGACTTTCATACAAAAGGTCTGTTGTTCAAATCCCCTCATTGGAATTTGATTTATGATTTTATCTGTTACATCTAAAACTTGCACAGCGAATGGCAAATCGTGAATAGATATTGAACAAAATGTTTTATTAAGTTTCCCAATAGTCCACTCAATTGAATGAATTAAGTTTTACCTAAATATCTTTTGTATTTAAACACAGTTAAACTTGCATTTATTGTTTTATTAATAGCATGACTAGTACCCAGTAGATTAAATCTGTATTTTTCTGCACGTTTTTATTTTTATTTTTTATTATTATAATTATTATTAACTCTTTGCTTGCTGGTATACCCCCTCCACCCCCCAAAAAAAACCCACCAAGAGAGATCACACATAATTCTTGTCACTGGCCAAAGTATTATAAATATTCTCAGTGGGTTTCATTGATTTTAGTCCATAATTAGTAAGATTGTGGAGAGATAACAATTTAAATTTGAATTGAAATAAGGGGCCTCCACTAGACAGCTAATCCTACATGTACTAGTATATGCAAGACAAGACAAATTATTTATTCGGTTATTGAGGCCATATGACCAATAACTACTTTTAAAAACAAATTACCAGTAATCATGCACTACGTGTACAAATTGATAATACATGTATAATCAATTTAAACCAGCAGATTTCTTTTTAAAAACAAGGCTATTCCTTAAATACACTTTACATTTTGGTTAGAAATCATTAAATAAAATATTTCTTTTGAAGGATTTACTTATAAAGTATTCTGATATGAAATATTTCCTGCTCAAAGCATAATATGGACATATTAAAAGAAATGATATTCATCTTCCACTTGACCGAGATTACACTTTAAAGAGATAGTCTCATTTCTTTCTTTTAATGGATTATATCTGCTTTTCTGTACTTTTAATTTATGTGATAAACACCTAAATTTAAAAAAAAGTCTCAAGAGACTAATATTGTGACAAATATAATATATTTTTTGTTTCTAAAAGAGATTTATAACAAGAATATATGCCTTTAAAAAATGAGAAGAATTAACTTTATTATGCCAGTGTAGAAACTGAAAATCGTCACATCTCTGTATAAAGCTGTACATAAATCACTTGATACTGCCACATTCTTGTGCAATCCAAATGCAAGAAAACTCTGTTTGAAACAACAGTGTTCTTACATGGGATACCCAATTAACTGTACCAGTTTCACCATGACATTTCAACATAACATACAACAAACTTTAGGATATCATGCACAAATGATCTCTACCCATTTCCCCAAGTACAGTATTTGATGATACTTTCTATGAAACTCCTAAAGACCTTTTAAAAACATTACTTTGTATTTTTCCTGGTAATAAATTCCCATATTTCAGAGCCATATAGTAAAATAGGAGATATTTTAGAATCAAATAATTCTGGAAATGCTATATGATAATGTAGGTTATCTCTTGAATAATTTTTGTTTTTGTTTTTTTGTTTTTTGTTTGTTTAACGACGCACTCAACACATTACAATTACGGTTATATCGGCGTCGGACATATGGTTATGTCGAGAAAAACCCCAGTGGTTAGCTGAGGGGGATCGATCCTAGACCGACCGCGCATCAGGCGGGCACTGTACCACTGGGCTATGCTGCCCGCTCTCTTGAATAAAGTAAAAATAGGAAAACAGGCTTTTCTCGCTTGAATAGATAAAATCTTGCAATCCTATATGCAGTGCCTCACAAAGACATAACATCAGGCAGCATTGGTTGCTGACAGCATGTGCAAAGAGTTTAAAAAAATATTGTTAATGTGTGTACAAAATATTAAAAAAAATTCACATTATTACAAACACGTCAGTTGGTTTTAAGCATCCAGTTGATCCAATTAACATTCAGTGACTAATTCTAGCTTATTACAAAAATACGAGCAATGTCTGAATAATAAAAATTGTTCTAGTAATTAATACCATATCTTAGAATATAGTTACATCAGCTACTGTAACAGTAATGAAGATTTTATATATATATATATATATATATATATATATATACACACACACACACACACACACACACAGTATATATACCAGTTACTGTAACAGTAATGAAGATTTATTTATATATATATATACTTCTGCATCACTGTAAAGGTAGACATATCACCATGGCAACATCTGCAATAACTGTGTAAATCAAGTAAAAGTGCACAACTCTCAACACAACAATAATATATTTCAGTAATAAACGTTTCCACTTCTGTTAGTTACTAGTTTTTCTGTGCATAGCCTTATCAGTGTGAAAGAAACGTCAAATATCCAGTAAATAATCGACACATTAAGCATGAAGAATAACACTAATACATTAGAAAATGTATGATTATTTTATCATTAAACATAAATCTTTTCATCAGGTACATGTTGCCCAGTAGGTACACATGTATAATCTGGGCCCGGGCTTATAAAATTTAAAGTCTAGACTTTAATAAAGTCCAGACTTTAACATAATGGTATTTGAATGACGTTAATGTCTGAACTTTATTAAAGTCTAGACTTTAAGGTTTATAAGCATGGGGCCTGGTTGTTCCTTGGTGGTAGAGTGAGGAGCAATGAGCAGCAGGGTCGACCCCCACCCCCCACCACCTCAACTCCTACTGTGTTATTCTTGTGAAGAAAACAAATAGTTAACATATCTGCACATTTTAAACTACAATAACTTTGGTTTTGATTGAAAAATATATTTATTGCTTTTTAAAGAACAAATTGATTAGGTGCAAGTTATACAACTTACTAGGCCTTCTCTATATTGTCTGATTTCTAACATATAGAGGATTCGTCATGAGTATTTTTAATATGGCAAATATCAACTGAGTCTATGTAAATCGGTATTTCTCAATTCTCTGCCAAGACTAATACCGATTAACTAGACAAGGTTGATATTTTACATATTAAAAACACAAGTAGTGAATTCTATTAATCCTATAAAACTTCTAAAATAATATTTTCATTTGATATTTAATTAATAACTATTAAAGTTGCTGACATCGGTACTATGACATCATTGCGATTGGCACAAATTAGTTTGACGTCACACATTTTAACTAAGTAATCTTTGAAAACATTATGCTCAGGTATACAGGTATTGTTGGCTTATACGCAAATGATCAATCCACAGCAACAAAGAAAGAAAGAAAGAAATGTTTTAGTTAACAATGCACTCAACACATTTTATTTACGGTTATATGGCGTCAGACATATGGTTACGGATCACACAGATATTGAGAGGGGAAACCAGCTGTTGCCACCTCATGGGCTACTCTTTACGATTAGCAGCAAGGGATCTTTTATATGCACCATCCCACAGACAGGATAGCACATACCACAGCATTTGATATACCAGTTGTGGTGCACTCGCTGTGATGAGAAATAGCCCAATGGGCCCACCGACGGGGATCGATCCCAGACCGACTGTGCATCGAGCGACCACAGCAACAAGACCGTGCTCTGGGCTCACTCTGGAACAAAGTTTGGTTTAGCCAATTTTCAGAAATGTAGCGTATTTCATTGAAAATCATTAAAATGTGGTTAATTTGAGAAGCATTTTATTAGCCAAAGTCAAATTTTTGTAGCCATTTTGTAAAAACATTAGCAATTGGCTAATTTGGCAATGTACAGGGTGAGCCCTGCGTGCTAATTTGCATATCATTATTAACTGGGTTAATACACTAAACTTATCACATTGGTTTATGACATGGATATCATGGGTAAGTTATTGGATAAATGTTTCTAACATATATGTATTTGTAATATAACAAATGGAAAAAACCCAATGCCACAACACACACATTATTCATATTGAAAGCAGCAAGAAATATTTTGAATGCAGACTATGTACATTAAAACATTACTAGATTAAAACAAATTTGAATAAACTGACCTCACTAATGTTTTATTTCGCTAATGTGTCATTTATTTAGATTTCTCTATTTTAAGATCACTGATATTCTATCATTTACACTCACATGGTTGTTTTATTACTAGGTTACAATCTATTAATGTTGTTACTATTTGTTTTTGGATATACTGATCTCACTATCTTTTATGTCACTAATGCATGCATATGTCACTTAATTTGATTTTGCTAATATAAACATGTATATACTGATACTATTGCCAATAATTATTGTAGCATCATTGAACAAAATTAATTTTAATATGTACATATTTGACATGGACTTACCGTACATGTCCTTTCATAAAACACAAATTAAATATAATCCCGACTGATATTTATCTACATATAATTACTGCACATGTGTTCCTTTCATTGCTTTTCCCATCTGGACCCAGACCCAGTCACTGGCTAAGTCAGAGATTGTGTCCAGGATAGACGTGCTTGAACCTTAATTGGATTTTTTGTTTGTTGGTTTGTTTAACGACGCACTCAACACATTTTAATTACGGTTATATCGGCGTCGGACATATGGTTATGTCGAGAAAAAAACCCAGTGGTCAGCTGACGGGGATCGATCCTAGACCGACCGCGCATCAGACGGGCACTGTACCACTGGGCCACGCTGCCCGCTTTAATTGGATTAAGTCACGTTAACATGTTATCCAATCCAATCATTGTTTTTGAATAGTAGAATAAGCCTATGTTTTAACAAATTGTGATTTCTATCATTGTCATATTATGTATTTTGTTTGTTCATGTATGATGTATTTTGTATAATGGACCACAATACACAGTACATCTCATTTACACTGTATTTATGTATTTAAAGGGACATAGCCTAGTTTTTAAACACTAATGCATATTTTTGACTATTACATGTATAACCGTGTTTTTGATAACTTATATCATACTTTACTTAGATTTTATTGTTTAGATTATCAGTGCCCATACATTCGAAGTGTTTTTGGTCATCCTGGTGTTTTTAATATCACAAAATGCATGCCTCATATTTTTAAAAATGCACGTGCATCTGAGAAGTAACAGTTGTGAAGTTGAGTTTTAGTCTATTTTAGAGGGTATTTCACAATTTCAAAGTCAAAGACTCATGTTTTACTTAATTGTAATTTTATCCAAATGTGTTACAGTTTTGTAGATTAACTAAGCTTAGTGTTAATTTTCACGGCTTAAAACTAGGGTATGTCCCTTTAATGTAATTATGAATAAACTGATATGATTTGAATGCATCAACAGGAACAGGGAGAAAAACCCATTGTAACTCGGGTGACTGTTTTACTGCAGCCAGCACCATCTTATCACCTGCTTGTTAACAGTTAACTGCCAATCACAGGCATTATATCCACAGCTTAATTACACAATGGTACTGTCTGCATTAGCTAGAGGTCAACTCCGACCTAATTAACTGCTTTTCACAGCATGGAGCACATACCTGCCGTAATGAATTGATCTTTAATATCTTGAAGCACGACATCTAACATGACATGCTAATTAAATAGGAGCAAAGTACCTGACAAGGTCACTGTCATTCGGTACTTTAAAAATTAAGATTATTTCTACAAATTGAACAGAAGATAAATAATTTTTATTATCTAACTGGTAAGTAATCAAACAGCCCTTAAAATTGACATGACTTTGTGGTGGTAATTTAGTACAGGTAACATTACAAAGTACAAACCCAACAATGATAAAACTGCTGTTACAGATCAATGTTGCAACAGCTTTTTGTGGCAGAATTGTCGATTGTTGTGAATTTCAATGAAGGATTTAATGACACCACTATCATTATTCAACAGCATTTGCGGCACACATTAACTTTATTATTCACATATGTGGCTGACGAGTTGTTAATAAGACCGATAAACCGAGATATAGACGTGAATGAATTTGGAAATAGATCAACTGTTAAATTTGTGTAAAGCTCCAGGTTTGAGAATTTTTAATGGTAGGAATCGAAAAAGATTTTCCCCAAGATATAACATTTTGTGGTTCTAACGGTATGAGTGTAATAGATTATCTGTTGTTGTCACCGATAAATAAATGTATTGTGTGTAACTTCACCATATGTTCAGACCACGCCCCCTTACATTTACAGTTAATATAACACTGATTTGAACACTTTGAATGTGCACTGCACTGATAATAGTGCCAGTACAAAGAGATCTTTATTTAAATGGAAATGTGAACATAAAAATCAGTTTATTCAACTACTTTATTGTTAATGCAGACAAACTGAATGGGGCAGTTGAGATTGAAGGATTTGGTTAATAATAATGTTAATAATTTTACAGCAGAACTACGACGTTTGATGGAACCCCTTTTTAGTATGCAGACAAATACGTACATTTAAGTGTAATGCACATACAGATGCCTGCATATCTAATAATCAAAGAGGTAATTTAAATGTTAAACTATATAGTAATGTGGAAGGTAGACCATGGTTTGATGATTAAAGAAAAACGGATAAGACAAATTTACTAATGTGCTCTATTGCAGTTTAATAAGATCAAAATCGAAGAAAACTTCATGAATTTAAAACAATTAAAAAGAGACGTTATAAAATATTAGAATGGAAATTATAATTACAGTATTAAATAAATGAAGGTAACATTTTGGAATATTTAAAGCAACCTTTATTTACAATTAATGAGTTGTTTACACATTTTAAAGATTTAGGTGGTGACTTCGATAAAAAACAGCACACACCCTCTTTACTCGTCTTTTAACATTGCACTGCGAGATCGCAAAGCTGCGTGAGTTTAGTGAATTAGGCCCCAGGAAGTTTTATATGCTATCTATAATCTTAAATGTGGAAAAGCCCATGGAATATTGAATGAATGACTTATTGAAGGCAAACAGCTGTTCCTTCCTTTCTAAGTTGAGATGTTTAATACTATTTTATCTATTGGTTAATTCCCACAGAACTGGTCTCATGCTATTATTCTTCCAGTGCATAACAAAGGAGATTGTACTGACCGCAATAATTTCTGAGGGATTAGTTTAATAAGTCGTATTTGTAATCAATTTATATCCATTTTAAACCGGCCTCTAATAAATGTGTATAATACTTATGACTTACTTACAGATGCCCAGTTTGGTTTCTGCCAAGGTGTTTGAACTACTGCTGCTATGTTTACACTTCTTAAAGGAGGACACAATAAAGGCATTTAGCCTGGTATGCATATTGAACGATATATACTGCACATTATTGCTTAATATCAACAAGTACAAGCGTATAGTTAATTAATAAAACGGTTAAATGTGTAGGCTATTATATATAATGGGTGCAGCCATTTTGTACCAGCTGGTGGTTACGTAATACCTAACGTGTCACGTCAGGAATTAGCCTTGGAACTGAAGAAACAAAAGATACTTGATTTTTGTGGATGTATCCCAATATTCTTTAATAATAGTCATCCCAGTAAGCTATCAACAATTACTAGTATATATTATATTTAATACAAAATAAACCAACATTGTCAAAGTGTTGAAATAACTGTATTATGGTTTAAATTAACCCACGTACTGAAATAATAATCGGAGTGTTTTCTTAGTTAATTGGTCATTCCTTTCTGATACACAAGGCTCTTGTTGGAGTTTACTCTACCTTTAAGTTTAATAAGTTGTATTTGTAAACTATTTCTGCCAGGGTGTTTGAACTACCGATGCAATGTTTGCACTTCATGCTACAATTAGCTAGTAAGAAACGATTTGTTGATTTTCGTAAACCATTACAACATGTGAACAGACTGAGTTCATGGTACAAATGATCAAAGCTGGGAGTAAGAGATAAAGTTTTGTCTGTGATACAGTCTACTGGGTTTTATTCCTCAAATGGACTTGAAGCTCATGGTTTTGCTTTTGGGATTTTGAGCATCGTTTTACAAAAAATTGTGAATTTCCACTGTTATTTTAGCATCTCATTAAAGTTACATTGTCTGGTTACCATATTATAACTTCATGTAAAAAAAAAATTAAAATAAAATAAAATACAAGCTCAAATGCACTTTAAAAAAATGTGTGTGTGTTCACTATGACTGGATATCGTCAAAAGTATAAACTCGATTCGTCCTCAGTGCCGCTATAGCTCAGCAAAGTACAAACGACAGCCTGTCGTCAGTTTCAATTAACATTTGAGTTTGCCGATTTCAAATTGTAAGGTTCGTCTCAAAAAATTAAAAGAGAAATCTTGCACTATACAAAGAATGTTCAGTTGAGGATACGGTACTAGAGTCTTTTGTTAAAACCAGTTTGATCTTGATAATGTATTATCGACAATCATACCTTTCTATTTCAGAATTAATATTTTATAAAGTGTTCGTAAAACTTTCAAAGTTTAGTTTGTATACTAGTAACACATTAATCATGTATATATGTTTTTAATAAAATATACTAAAGTAGACAATGAACGTTTTCATTTCTTAATTTTATGTATTAAAATCGACAATTTCAAATAAATATTCTTTCTTTTGAAAAGGGTAAAGTTAGGGGGTGAGCATTTAACGACATCAAAGTTAGAGCATACTGATTTAATAATCATCCGACGCCATAAAACCGTAAATAAAATGTGTTGAGTGCATCATTAAATAAAGCATATCCTATCTTTCCTTCCATCTGCTGTTGGATGTCTAACATTTGGTAATGTTTTACACAATCTTAGAAAGGAATTGGATGAATGTGCAGGGGGAGGGTATTGGAGGTCAAAACCTTTACTTGCCCAAGCTTAAAAAAATTGAAATGTATTTTCTGGGCGAGCATGGCCCTCGTATAAACTTCGCTCAACACAGTTTATAACCCCAACCCCACTGAAATCCCCACACACGTGCCTTGGAAACCCACTACAATGGTGCTTTTTTTTTTACCAAGGGATCGTTTATATGTACCATCCCACATACCATGGTCTTTCATATACCCGCCGAAGGGGATCGATACTAGACTGACCGCGCATTAAAAACCCCACCTTTTTAGGCACAAGTAATAAATAAAATTAACATATAGTCTTGAAAATTGTTATGTAAATCACATATAACCCTCTTCCTCTACCCCAAGAGTATTACATAAGTAGTAACACCCCTTTACATGTATGCCAACAGCTGGCTACTGTCAAAATTTGAAGGCAATTCCCCCACCCACCCACCTCTGGAAAGGTGTTATACCATACCACTATGGATATAAATATGTTTTGTAGATATGATATGACCCCTCAATCAAAACAGTTAAATTTGTTAAACAATTGTGAAATCTCACGTGATCTCGTTGGGGAATTTCACACTTGTGATAAGCCAATGAAAACCGAGATTGGTAGGAGCCTGTCAAAAGTGTTCCACTTTCAAAATAAAGGCTTTGTTTTTTATCTGGATACAACAGCGTAGTGAAACCAGTGATGAGTGCAGCGTTATATATGCACCAAATGTAAAGGGATTTTCTGTTCTAAATGCTTAAATAACAAAAATATTCCAGGGAATGCTGCTTTAACTATGCTCATGTTCTCCTGCACTATAATGTACTGTTAAAATTGTGCAGCCTTCTTATGTATCATATCCTATGTATGTTGTACCGATGAGCCGTAAAGCTAAAAGCAAATAAAGAACTGAACTGAATTGAGATCACGTTGTTTTGTTAATCATCGGCTATTGGAAGGAAGGAAATGTGTGATTTAAGGATGCACTCAACACATTTTATTTACGGTTAAATGACATCGGTCAAGTGGTTAAGGACCACACAGATATTAAAAGAGGAAACCCTCTGTCGCCACTTCATGGACTACTCATTTCGATTAGCAGTAAGGGATCTTTTATATGAACCATCCAACAGACAGGGTAGTACATACCACTGCCTTTGTCAAACATTTGGTAATTTTGACATATACAACCGTGTCCGGTGTATCGGCGCGTCCGGTAATTCGGCGCACTTGGTATTTTGCTCAAGTAGGCCTATGTTTAGGAACTCGTCGTGTTGTCGGTGTTTTAACGAATTAAACAAGTTCAATTCCATTTTCAAAGTTGAATCAAGTATCAACATATTTATTTTAAAACACTAGTAAAGGGTATAATTGTTTGTTCAGTTATATTTATTTAAATTGAAAAAGAAAACAGACAAATGCAATCAAAACAAGTTTTACACATTAGTTAAATTAAGTCATTCCAGTTCACAATTGTCACATTGTAAATCCCCCCCCCCCCACG
>JAECMU010080424.1:0-11254 GCA_016106625.1 Dracogyra subfuscus
TTATTCCAAAGTTTTGATTTGTCATAGTTTGTCAACAAATAGCCGATGTATTTTTTGTGCTGGAGTGTCGTTACACATTCATTCATTCATTCATTCATTCATTCATTCATTCGGGGTGGGATGTAGCAGACCAATCTGACGGGCACAAAATAACGCACGCCTAAATTGAACAAATCACGCTTGTAATAAAAAAAATTAACTCTGCAGTTTTAATCGTTTCTTGAATTCATTTCACAACGCCTTTCCATTCTGTTTACAATGAACATCCTAGAATACTTTTTATAAATTGAAACACGATTGGTTGGTTATCTTTACCCTGTGTCATGTGGTTGTTACACTTTTAATTTCTTTTAAGTTTAAATGATTTACAAATAGGCCTATTGACATTATTTTTTGTGAGAGTTTTATTAGACATTTTACAGTTAGAATTCTTAATAAGAATACCATAGTTGTTTCATTGTCATTTCACATTCAGTTCACAGGTTTGTGTCCATGGAGAAATCATATCATTCTACGATGAAGACTAAAATTATTGTACTTGTTTTCATAATTATTCATAAATCGATTATCATGATTCAGAATTTTAATACAACATGATATGCATATAATATATAAGAAATCGATAAATGTTGTGTTCATGGTGTTTCATTTTCTTGTGTAAGAATGCAATGACCCATTCCTTCATCTTTGAGAACAACCGTCATATTAAGTCTTAATTTATAAATCATTACTCCTGAAATTTAATAATGTTCATGGGTGCAATTCCTCTCGGTCTCTTGCCTCTAATTCTGATTATTTTAATGGGTGCGATTTTCCCCTTCTCAGTATTTTGAGGAGTGTGATTTCCACCCCCCTCGTAAGAATTTTTAGGAGTGCGATTTTTAGCACTGCTGGGTTTTTCAAAAACGAAGGTCTGATGTAGCTCAGTGGTACAGTGCTCGCTTGATGCACGTTCAGTCTGGGATCAATCGCCGTTGGTGGGCCCATTGGGCTATTTCTCGTCACAGCCAGTGCTCCACAACTGGTATATCAAAGGCTGTGGTATGTGCTATCCTGTCTGTGGGATGGTGCATATAAAAGATCCCTTGCTGCTAATCGGAAAGAGTAGCCCATGAAGTGGCGACAGCAGGTTTCCTCTCTCAATATCTGTGTGGTCCTTAACCATATGTTTGACGCCATATAACCGTGATCAAAATGTGTTGAGTGCGTTGTTAAATAAAACATTTCTTTCTTTCTTTCTTTCTTTCTTTCTTTCATTTATTCATTCATTAACCCATTAGGCTATTTCTCCTTCCAGCCAGTGCTCCGTAACTATTGTAACAAAGGCTGTGGTATGTACTGTCCTATCTGTGAGATGTTGCATATAAAAGATCCCTTGACTAGAATAGCGCATGAAGTGGTGACAGGTTTCTTCTCTCAATATCTGTGTGGTCCTTAACCATGTGTCTGACAGCACATAACCGTAAATAAAATGTGTGGAGTACGTTATTAAATAAAACATTTTCTTCTTTCATTCCTCTGTCCAGGACAGGAAAGAAAGAAGAAAGAAAGAAAATGTTTTATTTAACAACACTCAACACATTTTACTTACGGTTATATGGCATCAGACATATGGTTAAGGACCACACAGATTTTGAGAGGAAACCTGATGATGCCACTTCATGGGCTACTCTTATGTCGATTAACAGCAAGGAATCTTTTATTTGTGCTTCCCACAGGCAGGATAGCACAAACCATGGTCTTTGTTAAACCAGTTATGGATCACTGGTCGGTGCAAGTGGTTTACACCTACCCACTGAGCCTTGCAAAGCACTCACTCAGGGTTTGGAGTCTGTATCTGGATTAAAAATCCCATGCCTTGACTGGGATCCAAACCTAGTACCTACCAGCCTGTACACCGATGGCCTAGCCACGACGCCACCGAGGCCGGTAGGACAGGAAAGATGCTCCATTGTGAGAAGTTGGGTTATGTATTCGCTACAAAATGGTTGACCTGTTTTTCATTGTTTATTTATTTACTTATTTGTTTACTTATTTACGGGAGTCTCTGTGTGAGCATGCACTTAAAGACCATGTTGACGTCCTTAAATTAAATATTTTCTTCATTCCTTCATTTATTCCATGGTCAAATGAAGTGGCAACAGCGGGTTTCTTCTCTCAATATTTGTGTGGTCCTTAACCATATGCCTGACGCTATATAACCATAAATACAATGTGTTGATTGCGTCGTCAAATAAAACATTTCCTTCCTCTACTGCAGGGTCAGGATATTTCCACATCCAGCTCCTCGGACGAGATGCCATTCATGGAGGACTCGACACGACTCGAGCGATGTATCGACGCACTAAAGGACATTGTCGGCGACACGGTGCCACGAGACGAGTTGGTTCGCGTGGCACTGGCAGCCGACTACGACATCAACAGAGCTCTCAACTTCTTCTTCTCATAGCACAAACACAATCTAGTGTGTGCTTTTCACTTTTATATACAACACTGTTAACAGTTTTATTAATAATAATAATATATATGGTATTTATTCAACTCAGGCAATTTCATTTAAATAAGATGTTTTAGCCAGTTCTAACAGGGTTCTTACGCGTCCTGGAAATCCTGGAATGTCCTGGAATTCTGTGATTTTAGAATCCAGGCCTGGAATGTCCTGGAAAAAGCAGTAAATTTTATTGTGTCCTGGAAATTTAGGCCAAAAATTTGGTGGGCTAATTTTCCTCAACTTTACTTTTGTTGTTCACATGACCTGTCTACATTTAGAAACAATTTCTTCTAAAAACATTCATTGATTGAACATTTCATGTCCTGGAAAAATAAGAAAAAGTCCTGGAAAAGTCCTGGAAAATGTCCTTGAATTTCATGTTTTTACAAGTGTAAGAACCCTGTCTAAGATACGGTGTGATCAATAGACTGAACTTTGACTGATTCTGAAGTATGAATTGGTATTACTGAGGTGTTGTTTTTTTGTTTTGTTTTTTTCTCCCAGTCCTAACATGAAATAATATACCAAGGTTTTACCATTTCTTTAATATGTAGAATGGTGTACTGAAGTTTTACCATTAGAGAAATGTGGATGAAGATTTTATCATTAAGAACTGTGCAATGGTATAATGAGGTTTAGTTTTCAAGAATCATGAACAAACTTGAGCAGTTGGTAGTACTTCTCTTCACATTCTGTAACATGAACTTTAAACCTTTTCCCCATGATTCTAGTCATGTTTGGACCAGTTAATTGTAATAAAGGGGAAGTGCAGTAAAGGTCAGAGGTCAGGATAAGTACTTAGTTTTCCTCAGTTATTTGATCTTAAATTATTAAAATTCTGTATTGAGAATTCAAAAAAATAAATTCTTGAGCACCATTTCTGTTGATGGAATAGGTGATTAAGTCTAGTATTTTTATTTTTATTTTTTTTGTTCTTTGTTTAACGACGCACTCAACACATTGTAAGTACGGTTATATTGGCGTCGGACATATGTTTACGTCGAGGAAAAACCCCAGTGGTTAGCTGACGGGGATCGATCCTAGACCGACCGTGCATCAGGCGGGCACTGTACCACTGGGCTATGCTGCCCGCTTAAGTCTAGTAAAACAAATACATATATAATCATTAATTTTATTTTATTTTATAATCTCCACGAACCTTTATGACATTTTTCTGTATTAAGTAAATTTGGTTTACATGTATAAAATATTTCTCACTAGATTTTACTACTGCACTCACAGTTGGGGTACATCAACGGCTTGTATTTGAAATGTGATAAAACTTGTTAGGTTTTTCTTAGATCTTGATGAATGTTTATTATCTCCCAGATTACGGGCACAAATATTTGAATATCATCTATGATTACAAAATTAGCACTTTTGAAAATAAATAGCTGGTTTAAACTGAAGTGGTAACCAGGCATCGAAGTAAGTCGAAAACGGTTGTTCAGGTTATCGGGAGGTTACCACCACATGTAAAAAAGGTTTCAATGTAAGGGTAGTCTCGTTTCTGAATGTAAACCAGGAAATGCATTCCAGACTTCTGCGTTTCATTTTCTAGTAAGGAATTGCATCATTGTTCATGCACACTTGTGCAATTGCAAGCAATTGTACTACAATAATCATCTGATGCACATGTAAGGGCTTTAAAAGTAGTAGTAACTGGAATTCAGTTCTAACTTTTATATGGTTGTGGTAACCTATAGGTTACCAGGTTATATTTTGTGGTAACCTGTAAAAAATGGGTTACTAGACACAATGCTTATTTCGAGGCCTGGGTAACTGTTATTTATATCCATTAAGAAACACTACTTCATTGGAAACCAAAGTTTTAAATATCCTCAGTACCACAGAAGATATTCATTTCTTTATAATTAGGTGCAAACAGGAAACTGATAGCTTTATTTTACGTTTTTGTATTTATACAATTTCTTTAATTTGGAATATTTACTCCTTAGTTTTATTTTTTTGTGAATGTCATTAATACTTTGAAGATACAGGTTTTGTATTTATTTCTTTAGGAATAAAAAATGGTGGCATTATTTTTATGTTTTGATGTACAGAGTGTATATGTTTGTACTAACTGCAAAAGTGGAGCATTAATTTATGTTTGTACTGTACATAGTAAGCATATTGTACAGGTCTGTACATGTTATACACGTCTGAATCAAAGTGATTTTAATCACAGTGTTTATTTATTTCCATGTCTGCAACATCTTTTGGAAAGGCATTTTGTGATTGTATCTTTAATCTTAATACCATGTTGGCTTGTGTTGTGAACATGGTGGGTTCACTGTATCCTTAATACATGTTGGCTTGTGTGGTCAAAAGGGTGGGTCTACTACATTTTAATACTGTCCAGATAATCATGGCATTACCTAAAACCATTTATATGTTAGTAACAAATTAGTTAACCACATGGGTTCACTGTATCCTTCATACCATGTCAGTGTCTGCGCTTAACTTTTTTTTTTAGTTGCCATCCGGGCAAGTGGTGACAACACTTTCACTTGCCCGGCTCTGTTTTCACTAGCCCGAATAATAATTTCTAAAAAAACAAAAACAATATTGCAACAAATTATAAGAGAAAACATTTATTTTGAGTATTATCCTGAACTCAACCAACACACTCTTTAAATAAATAACACCCCACCCCATCTCAATGAAATAATAATAATTAAAAAGCCCTAAAATATACTGTTCAGTGGATGCAAAACACAATGAACACCAGTGTAATAACTTGTAATTAAAGTCATCAAGGCTTGTCAAGGTATGTCGGCCAAACAGTGTATAGCAGTGTTTCATTTATGTCAGCAGTGTTTCTTTGATCTGCCAGAACCAAAGTGCTGTTGGTTATAATTTAGAAAGGGTGCGCACATGAACTCTTGCGCCTGTGTTTACAAATGTTACTGGCGAGCTCTCAATCGAACGCAACTAGAAATTTACCAAACGAATAAAACCGAATCAAGCCGAACGGTGAAAACAAAATGGCGGCCATCGATGTATGAAAACATGACATGTGTTTACATTTTGTCATGCAGTACGTTAACTCTTTTGTCATGCCGTAATGGTTCAAACGATCAATTAAGCAGAAATCAATGAATGTATATTAAAACAAATTTAATAAACCTATACACTTGAATACAAAAGTTGGTTTTACGTTTGTAAACTCGGGGAAAATCATTCAAAATGCAAATTCCGTTTATGCTTGGCGATTCCATGATTCCGTCCGCGATTACGTGAACGCGGAAAATCGGTACCCCTATACTATTCTTATATATGTAAAAGAAGACCTACACTTTTTCATGGTGCAAAGTAGGCTAGATAGCTGTACTTTTATTTATTTATTAATTATTGATTTTAAAAAAATCGGTCGCCAGGCGGGCAACCTTACTGTGGGTTTTCAGTCGCCCGTCATCGTTTTTAGTCGCCAGGGGCGATCGGGCGACCGTTAAGTGCGGACCCTGCCATGTGGTTTTTTTTAATACCATGTTGTGTTGTCAGTATGGGTCTACTTCATCCTTAATATAATGTTAGTTTGCATTGTCAACAGCATAAGCTTACTGCATTCTTAATACCATGTAGGTTTGCATTGTCAACATCATACATGACAGTTTACTACATACTTAATCCCATGTTGATTGGTGTTTTCAACAGCATGGGTCTACTACAACCTTAACAGTCAAGTGCCAAATGAAAGGTAGGACCGACATGCACCTGCCTAAAGACCCCAAGAAGTTTAAAATGACAGACCCTAGTTTCTAAATACTACAACATATTACTATTAAAGCAGTTTTTGATAATTGGAATTAGGTTTATTGTTAAGGTTATCAATTTCCATACATCCAGTATGTCTGGTTATACTGGTGGTGGTAATACCACTAAATGAATTTTTTGTTAGAATACTAAAAAAACACCTACAGTGTATATAGAATTAAATATTTTATTTAACGATGCCCTCAACACATTTTATTTACAGTTATATGGCATCAGACATATGGTTAAGACCACACTGATATTGAGGGAGGAAACCCGCTGTCGCCACTTCATGGGCTACTCTTTTCGAATAGGGAGTATCTATCCTGAGGGATGTAGCCCAGTAGTAAAGCGTGCGGTCGATGGGATCAATTCCTGTTGGTGGGCCCATTGGGATATTTCTCATTCCAGCTAGTACACCACAACTGGCATAACAAAGGCCATGGTATGTACTACCCTGTTTGGGATAGTGCATATAAAAAAATTGTATGTTTGTGGTGGCATCATTAGAGATTGTGTCTGGACTTTAAATGTTTTTTATAAGCATGGGCCCTAGTGTACTTGGTGTTTCTGAAATGGTGAAATGCATTTTCATATTTTAAGAAAGAAATAAATGCTATATTTAACGACACACTCAGCACATTTTATTTACGGTTATATGGTATCGGACATATGGGTAAGGACCACACAGATTTTGAGAGGAAACCTACTGTTGCCACTTTGTGAGCTACTCTTTCCGATTAGCAACAAGGGATCTTTTATTTGTGCTTCCCACAGGCAGGATAGCACAAACCATGGTCTTTGTTGAACCAGTTATGGATCACTGGTCTGTGCAAGTGGTTTACCCATTGAGCCTTGCAGAGCATTCACTCGGGGTTTGGAATCTGTATCTGGATTAAAAATCCCATAACCTGACTGGGATCTGAACCCAGTACCTACCAGCCTGTAGACCGATGGCCTAACCACGACTCCACCAATGCCGGTATATTTTAAGAAACGAGCTCTAGTAAAAAATTTAAGGTTTCCTCAGTCTTAACAATTGTTTGACATCCAACAGCCGATGATGAATTATTATGCAGTGTGCTCTAGTTGTGTAGTGTCCTGTTTCCACCGCTGTAAGGCCAGTACAACCCTCCAACCCATCTTCCTGTTTGATGGCATTTCTGATGCCTAGATGCTTCCTGCCTCAAATTCAGCGAGCAAACATTTCACTAATGTCCACAAACTATTTGATTGGTCCCTAGCATAGTAATTTGGTTTAATGTGTAACGTAAAAACCAGTCCATAATATAGTAATTTGGTTTCATATGTAGCATAAAAACCAGTCTAGTGAACGTTGGCAACACGTGGTTCACTGAACTCAGCCCAGGTAACATTCAGGGGTGAGAATACTCCTCCGGAGGATCAGATGTTTTCCTCTCGTGGAACATTGCGCTTACTCGCATTTTAATCATCCTTTCCTCCAAAATGTGTCAGATGGCACAAATTTTAAAGTAGGATTTCAAGAATTTTCGGGACCCCTCTAGATTTCTTCCTTTTTTTTGACAGTTGACCAATTCCCACCACTGAGTATTTGATAAGCCATTGTTACTACTAAAATAATTCATTTTAGATCTGCCAAAAGAACCAACCAATACTAATCTACATGCCTATATCCACTGAAAGTTTAAGCACGTCCATCTCGATCAACGCCTCCAAACAAATATTGATTGTAAAGATCAGGAGCCCATTTCACTAAACATCGCAAGTTTACATCTGTTACTAGCAGTTATACCGGTCGTTTGGCATCAGTTTCACGCAGAAAACTACATCATTACGGAATATGTGTATTTCTAACTATACTCAACAACAAAAGTTTAGCTAATGTTAAAAGATATGGCACAACATAAACTTGTCAACCTTTGCCTTAACACAACAGGAAGTCCTGGTTTTCTTTTTTAAGTTTATTCAACCATGACAAATTTAGAGGTCATAAAAGATATTTGCAAAACTTTTGTTGATGAGTATATATTTGTTGACCTATAATAGTAATAAGAATTGTGGTTTAGTCGTAGATTTACGTTTACGTGTGAAACTAGTCTTACGATAGTTTGTGAAACTGGGCCCAGGTCAGATTCATCTGTAAAAGTTTACAAATCTATCACCAGTTTGGAATTGAACTCTACAATTTTCTCAAATTTTTGTCTACATGTACTAAAGGGACAGACCCTAGTTTCAACCCATGAAAAATAACACTAAGTTTAATTAATCTACAAACTTGTAACACATTGGATGAAGTTACAACTGAGTGAAAGATGAGTTGGTGACTTTGAAATGGTCAAATACCCTCTACAAATAGACTAAAAAGTATTTCAGTTATCAAAAATGGCTACAATAGCCAATAATAGGTCTTTGTGTTTAAAACTAGGATATGGCCCTCTAATAGAACAAAATAATTCTTTATGATTTATAGCTATGACCATTTAATGTTCATCAGATTATCAAATGAATTACAATATTCGGTATCAATAACATAATTAGAAAATTTTTTTAAGTTTTCCCTCCGATTCATTTAGTTGGCCGATAACAGAATTGTGTAAATTGACTTTCTCTATTAATATAGCATCTTTTGAGTTGTTTGCTTGCAGAGTTTTGCAACAAAAGCCTTTTGTTTTTCACCATTTTTGCATGTTATTTGATTGCTACTAAAATATATATTGAAAACATTCTATGTGCAATTTTTCACAATAAAAATGTGAAACTATTAATGAGTTTGTATTTATTTTTACAATACCAAATACTTACATTTCTATTACATTCATATATATACACATATAATCTCCCTTTCCTCTCTCTCTCCCCCCAAATGTGCTGGGGTGTTGCTAAATACTACTTTCTATTCTAGGCAAAACAACAACACATTTATTTCATTTTTTACTTTTATTTGTATGATCACGATTTTTTTCTTTGTAATTATGAAATGACAAAAATGTTACCATGATTTTATTGAAAAAGAAACAGCAAAAATATTGATGAGGAACAGAGGTAACGACATCTGAACTAAAAGGTGGAGAAACAATGTTATTTATGCAAACATTTATCATTTTCCTCCTCTTGTATGTCACAAATAAACTGCGTAATAACTAGACAGTTCTTAAGTATATAATATAAACTACAATCGTTAGTGTAAATACAAAGCAACAATTTATGAATCTTCAAATCCGGCTTCATAGAATTATAGCAAAAAATGTAAATAAAAGATCCCTTTTCAGTAACTAGCTTTTTACTTGTAAATTAAATCCCTCAATACCAGACACCACAGAACAAAGTCTGGTTTCAAGGCAAGTCTGGTTGAGACGTGTTCTCTTCTGTACTAATTATGTAAATGAGGGTCACATTTATGTGGGTTTCAATGTATTTGTATTGAAGAGCAAGAATGCTAATTTTTTAATGCAGATTTCACTAATTGCAGGTGCTTGATTTTGTGTAAAAGTATGCAGTTCACTGAAAAATAACTTGTGCATAACCTAGTAACTTGAACAGATTGCCTCATATTACTTTATTATTTTCTAAAAACATGACTTACTAGGCACTGCTATTTGAGGGCAGAGGTACTTTATTTTTAAGACTATATTATAAGGAACCAATACAGATTATAAATTATCTAGTCATACTATTTCAATGTGTCATAATGTATATTGTAACTAAAATTTTACTACAAACTGGGGTGAACTTGTATTATGCATGAACAAATTTAAATAAAGAGTTTATTTAGTACCAGTTTAGATTTTGCTTTAAAATGATGTTGGTATTTAAATATATTTTTTATTATTATTACTGACAATTTATTACATTTATTTATAAAGTGTAATTTTCAGTTGTCTGCCCTTGTTTTATTATGAAACAGTTTCACCAAATACATTTCAAAATGCTGTGCTGCCAACACTCCTGTGTTGAAATGTCAGTATTCATGTTTTAACAGACAACTATAAATATACTACGCCAAAAATGTTTAGCAATTTAGTACTAAAAGTTAGTTTTTGTTTAATGACACCACTAGAGCATATTGATTTATTAATAACTGGCTATTAAAATGTTAAACATTTGGTAATTTTGACATGTAGTCTTAGACAGAAAACTCACTACTTTTATCCATTAGTAGGAAGGGGTATTTTATATGCACCATCCCGCAAAAACAGGACAGCACATACCATGGCCTATGATATACAATCGTGGTACACTGTCTGGACAATTTGATACTACTGCATTATACTTTAATTGAACTATATTCAATGATGTGATAGTTATGCATTTCATTTAGTATTGAAAATCTCCTGTTACCGTACTTATCCCGACAAATGATGCAGTTAAATACAGTGACTGATTTCACTTTGAAAGTCAAGTTTTACCAAATTGCTAAGTCTTAGTACAATGCATTTAAACAATAACTCAGTTTTTCGCTCACAATAGAACTCAATAAAACAACTGAAGTCTAAAAGTCTTAATTGCCTTACAAGCACTAATTGTGAAGACATTTTTCCATTTATGATTTTAAATTGTTTACAATTTGATAAAATTTTACAGAAAAAGAAGGTTTTAAATTTGAAACTGTAAACATTTAAAAGAATGAGAGAAATAAGACTTTGCCTCTTTGTAATACACATCGATGAGAAAACCAATTATGATCAACCTTTAAACAGCATAGTCAACAAAATTAATTAGGGGCTAGTTGATATTGTGTGCATTTTCCTTTATATATGGTACAATAAATCTTGATGTGAAAATAAACAAGAGGAGTGATCAATGGCTTCTTTAACTTAGATTATGGGGAGTCATTTAAAATATTACACTACTGATACTACGCCAATTCACACAATAAGGGGAGCTCAAAATTACAGTGACTGCTCCCCTTTAACAGTGGTCAAAATGTACTTGTTTTATGGTTTTACAAGCTTGCATCAGTGGTCAAAATTTACTTCTTTTGTTTTTGTTTTACAAGCTTGCATCAGTGGTGTCATGTGTCATAAG
>JAECMU010080430.1:0-17386 GCA_016106625.1 Dracogyra subfuscus
AGAGAGAGACAGAGACAGAGACAGAGAGACAGACAGAGACAAAGAGAGAGAGAGGAGGGTAAGAGGGACAGAAAGAGATAACATATCTGTTCAATGGCACCTCATCACATTTTAAACTACGACTAACTAGTGGCAATGAACACAATTTTTCAATAACCCACCGACCAAATACATACATGTATATTAAAAACATTATCAACTTGTCTGTCAATAATTTTACTTGTCCATGTAAGTGGTTCGTTTTCTTCAAGTACATGTACAACATCAATATGTTCGATGTCTCCAAATTAAGATCCTGCTTTCTAACTGTTTACTTACGCATGGGATAACCCTGCAATGAAGTACATTCTGCCTGTCTGAGCAGATTTCACATATCACAACATATGCAAACGGACAAGTGCTTATTTCAAACACTGGGTTATTTTGATACTTTTTCTACAGTCAGATGGGAAGGTTGTACTATACCAAATAAAATCCCATAAACGACCATGTTAACGATGGTGTTTAAAAACACTATAATGCAATATATCAACTGTGACCCATAAATATCAGTACTACAACCCCTACCTCAAAGTATTAACTTAACAAAAATGGTACCAGTCACTGCTCATTTTCGGTGTAACCAAATGTTTTTACAACATCCCTAGTTTTGCACAAAATTTGAGTACTTTATTTTACAGGTACTCCATTCAAAGCTACTTGACACAGTGGTACTAGATGAAATAAAATTGCATACATTTTAGCCAAGATGAAACTTTTTCTTTACAACCAACACATTCACATTTTTAACCAATCACAGGACTTGTGGTACTATCTTCTCTATCAAAAGTTTGGTGCACCTCGACCTTTGACCCAGCCGGAAATTATTTGGTTTAGTGATACATTTTTCAAAAGGTGGTGAATACATGTTCCAAGCAAAAGGCTACTTGGCATGGTACTAGATGAAATAACATTGCATACATTTTAAGTCCAGATGAAACTAAAAAACATGTTATAACCAACACAATCACATTTAAAAAAAAAATTACAACCAACACACTCACATTTATAACCAATCACAGGACTTTTAGTGTTATCTTCTCTATCAAAATGTTCTCGACCTTTAGTTATTTGGTTTAGTGCTGCCATAATTGCTGCTGCTGCCAAAAGCTACACTTACTGAGTCACAGCAAGGAATCTCTCTTTTTTTGTTAATTATTCTACATAAGACATTAATTAAAAATAATCCTGGACCAAGCATAAGGTAAATTAAAATAATTATTGAAACTGATTACAGACAATAATTGTGACATTTTGTCTAGAAATTGAGACAAGAAGCCCAGTCATTAAAACGTAAGAAAATCTATTAACTAGCAGCACAAAAATCCTGGGTATAGTTAAAGTTTGTTTTGTTTAACAACACCACTAGAGCATTTAAAAATCATCAGCTATTGGATGTCAAATATTTGGTAATTCTGACATATGTAGTCAACAGAAGAAACCCGCTACATTTTGTCTAATGCAGCAAGGGATATTTTATAGGCACTTTCCCACAGACACCACATACCACACCCTTTGACAGGCTGGTAGGAACGAGAAAACAATCCATTCAGATGAATTGAGGTAGTTCGATCCTGCGATGCAAGCACCTCAAGCGAGCACTCAACCGACTGAGCTAAATCCTGCCACTAGGTGTTATCAAATGAGGAGCAAAAACAAAAACATTTTTAAAATACCTCCCCTCCCCACACACCTCACAAATCATCTATAATAACAGAGGATCTGGGTTTTGTTGTCATTTTGGGGTGTTTTTGTTGTTGTTGAATGTTGAGTGTGTTTTTTTGTCGGGAGGGAGGGGGGGGGGGGTTGGGGAGGTGACACTACTGGTTGGGGTGGTAAATAATATATGCGTCCCAAGACTCACAGGTGATAGAGTGTTCTAGCACTAAGCCACAATCCACTCCCTTAAATATTGATGAATTACCTCAGTGTTAGTGGATTTGAAAACTATGCATGTAGAATACAATGATTTAATCAAAGTATTACGGCAAGTGTGATTGCAGCCATTTCAAGAGTGCACACGTTCTGTGAACCAATCAGCATGAAGGACAGCATGTACTTGGTTCTCACCCAATCAGTGCCGTCATATTATTGTGCTCTTGAGATTATCCAATCAGAAAGTCTGTTCAAGATGAGTATAAATCACTGAATTTTCAAGATTTGATTTTGTATTCTCTTTCAAATCTCTAATACTCACAAATGAAATTAAAGGAAAAGTGTTTCAAATATATAAAAAAAACCACTTGCTACATATACATGTATTTTATACAGCATTCATTTCATACATTTTATAAAGCACTTGTTTTATACATTTTATATAGCACATGTTACATATATTTTGTATAGCACTCATTTCATACATTTTATAAAGCACTTGTTTTATACATTTTATATAGCACATGTTACATATATTTTGTATAGCACTCATTTCATACATTTTATAAGGCACTTGTTTTATAAATCTGTTATGCCGTACACATCCAGTTAGGACACGGTGAATGAACTCAATGATATCTAAAATAATCGCTGGCATCGCTCGTGTCTGGTTAGGATACAGATTTAGTTTGATGGTTGATCATTTGTTATAATCGGTTGGCACTGATCGATCAACTTTTGATTGCATAGTCGGTTAGAATCATATAAACACAAGATGGATCTGAATTCTTAGAACAAGGAAGGAAATGTTTTATTTAATGATGCATTCAACACATTTTATTTAAGGTTATATGGCATCATGCATATGGTTAAGGACCATACATATACCAAGGGAGGAAACCCACTGTTGCCACTTTATGAGCTACTCTTTTCGATTAGCAGCAAGGGATCTTTTATATGCACCATCCCACTGACAAGGATCGATCTCAGACTAGACCACACATCAAGTGAACGCTTTACCACTTGGCTACGTCCCGCCACCCAAATTCTTAGAACAAAGCTTCTACATATATTGTCATATTCACCAGGATACACACACCTTACAAATGGCTAATTTTACATTTAAAATGTATTTAGTATTTGTTTTTACATGAAAATAATTCCCCCCTTCCACCCCCAGCATATTTACATAAATTCCATCATTTGAACTGTAAGAACAATTACAGTGAATATTTCCCGCAACAATCATGTAAAGACCATCACAGCAACAGCAGAGCCCGACCGATCAATTTTAGATTATGACTGGGCATTGGAACACCACTAATTCAGAGCCGATCCAAGATTCTCTCATCCTCCGGTATATGGAACAGAGCTATCCCATGAGAGAAAACCATGTAAGAAATTTCTTTCTCTCATCCTCAGGTATATGGAACACAGCTACCCCATGAAAGAAAGCCATGTAAGAAATGTCTTTCTCTCATCCTCGGGTATATGGAACAGAGCTATCCCATGAAAGAAAGCCATGTTAGAAATGTCTTTCTCTCATCCTCGGGTATATGGAACACAGCTACCCCATGAAAGAAAGCCATGTAAGAAATTTCTTTCTCTCATCCTCGGGTATATGGAACAGAGCTATCCCATGAGAGAAAGCTGTCTTGGACGAAAGAGCTTGCTCCGCAAGTTCTTGCGCCCTCGACAGGTGTGTGCTACAACAGCTTGTTCTGAATGTGCACATTAAAAAAATAGAAGAAAAAAAAGAAGAAAAAAAGAAAGATAGAAAGCCACATGAGAAATTTCTATCTTACATGGGATATCACGTGCTTGCGTTTAATATGCCGTCGTTGGTAATATGTAACATCATATTAATGTGGGGTGGTGACACGAGGTCATTAGACAAGAGTTTTAAATCAATATTTTGGTATTAATTTTAAAAGCTGTCTTATTAATTTGTATTTAATACATGAAACAAAACATGTCACATTGTAGTTTATTTATGATAAAATTATCAAATAAACAAGTTACTTTTTCAGCCATATTTGTCTGTTTGTGTAAAATAATTATTTATTTCTTGAATGAATGAGAAAAAAGAATCGATCCTCGGTGGTGAAAATTTTGACCATGGGACTCGGCAAGCCTAATCCCAGGTCGAAATGTTCACCACCTCGGGTTTACTTTTTCTATCCCACATTATCGCATGCAATATGTGATTGAGTCTAATATTCTAAAAAGGACAATTTGAATTTCTCAATGATAACTGAACAAAGCATCCAAAGAGTGTAAGATCTTTAGGGGGTGTTTGGGATGATTCTTAATTATTTATTTTTTAAATATGCTCATATATGCATTTTCAGGGAAATTTAGTGTTGTACACTGCGAATAATTTTAAAAAAAATTAAATCATTAAAAGGAACACATATCAAACGGATAGTGTGAGGTGATAAAAATAAACATAATTTCTACTACACGACAGGACAAGTTGTTTTTGTTTTTGTTTTGTTTAACGACACACTCAACACATTATAACTACAGTTATATCGGCGTCGGACATATGGTTATGTTGAGAAAACCCCCAGTGGTTAGCTGACAGGGATCGATCCTAGACCGACCGTGCATCAGGCAGGCACTGTACCACTGGGCTATGCTGCCCACTCACACGACAGGACAAATCAATCTAGAAATCTACTTGTCGACCAAAAAATTTACTTGTCAAAATATATGGTTTGTTTTATTCAAGTAAAAGGACAATGTTTTTGACTACTCAAAATGAAACTATATTGAACATTTTCTCTTGTTCACTGTACAACTACTGAGGGATATTCTGCTTGTCTGACCAGATTTTTACTTGTCAGGACAAACGAACACGTGCTTAATCCATCAATGCAACACTGCATTCATTTTCGCTGAATAAGAAAACATGAATATATTCCACATACCTTGTATATTGTTTTCACAGAATAAAACCCGCAGTAATCGATACAAACGCATGCCATGCTTCGTTCTGTTCTATACAGATGCACAACACAATACAATATGGTAATTTGAAAAAATACAAAAATACAGCATACAGAAAGAAAACTAATTCATCACAACAGTTAGATATATAGATAAAAGAAATTTATCCTAATGGTAACAGAAGGACAAACATTTGTGCAATGCAGTTTCATGAACTCAAATAAAGATATCTGGCTCCTTTCTCTTAGAGATAAAGAAGAAACAAGTATCGCTGGAATGAAGAGGAGAATGATGGAAGTAACTCTGGAATAAACCAAAGGAATGAGAACAAGGAGAAACTTGCATGATTGCATCAACATTGTAAGAAGCTAACTTCATTACCAGCTGTCATTCATAACTGGAAACATATTTTTATTGTTTTCTCACCGAGATAGTATCACACTTTGGTGTGGAATATACCTGTAGTATGCTGGTGGGGGATATAGCACTTACAGACCAATCATCTTGTCCGAACTAAAAACAACATCACTATTTGGCAAACGTCCAACATGTTATTTATTTGAAAAAAAGACAGCATGTTTCGAATGCTATTTTGCTAATAATAAGGTTGTTGTTTTTAAAGAAGAAAAATAATTTAGTGACTTCTTTAACTTAATAAAAAAAATACATTATTTCTTAAGTTTTATTTTCAAATTGAACCAAACAGACAGTTATAATAATACTGAGAATACAGACAAAAAGAAGATTTTCAGTTTCTATATAGTATGGTGAACAAAGAGAACTCTTGAGATAAAAACACACTGGCAATAAATAGTAAAATAAAAGTCACTTGTCACTTGACCATGACAATTAAAAATGATTCAGGCATAACTGGCACCATATTTATCATCATCTATTAATATTTTCTACTTCCATTTAAAATCTATGACACGAAATCCTGTTGTAACATAAAAGTCTTTTACGGAAACGGTTTGGGTATTATATCATTATAACATGCTACATTGTTTATACATGTAAGTGCGATGCAATTTCTTTTACCAAACATTCATGGGAAGGCACAAAAGTGACGTCATTCATCAAAATGTCATTTATTTACATACATGTTATTACACTGTGATCTCAGGTGTAATAAATCTGTTTATTACACCTTAAATCTTCATATATCTACGTGTACATGCACCTGTTGAGCAAGAAAGAATTAAGCTTTAGAACTGAAAGACTGTGGTTCAGATCTTGTCAACAGCAACTGCTGCCTCACTCATTCACTTATCTTTCTCATCTATTCCTCTTAGTTGATAATTCTTTCGGTATTAATTTAATTTGTTTAAATCTATTCTGTTGTGTTCGGATATTTCTGTCTGGTTTTACTGTTTGGTCTCTAACTTCCAGTAGTCTCTTTTGCTGTTCACCACATCACCTACCTGTCTCAATACCCTCCACTGATGCAGGCACAGCAATTCTTTGCATCTATCTGGACTTCTTGCATTCTCATTTTAATTAATAGACCTAGGTCTCTCATACATTGCTAGTATATACTCAAATGAATGAATGAATGAGTGAATGAGTGAGTGAATGAATGAATACATGAATTAATAGAGCTACCTCTCTCACACATTGCTAGTCTATACTCAAATGAATGTGTGAATGAATTAATTCATGAATTAATGATTTAGTAACATCCCTGCACGAACACAAATATTGGTTGTCTAAGTACACACATGGGGCAGATCCAAATTTTTTAAAAGTGAGAGTGCAGCTAATATAAAAAAGGACATTTGTCGTGTTGTAAAATTTCCGTAAATTGATCATAAATTCATTGTACTCTGGAGGAAACAGGACACATGCAACAAATCATGATATGGCTCACACACCCAAAACACATTAGATCCACCATTGTACATTTATCAAATTCTGTCATTAAATAAAAACAGAAAAACACCATTGATTAGACTAAGGTATCTCTAACTACATGTGACTGTCCTGTCGCTAACAAACAATGGAAATGTCCAGCAAGCACAAGACTGTTTCTACACTGTGTATAATAACAGATGGAGAACAAAATACTCAAATACTCTAGAGGTTTGTAAAGGTGTAGTAAAACAATGCACATGTCCATTAAAACATAATGTCTAGGAATAAAACAATTCAAGATACTGTCTAGGCATTAAACAATATATATATCAGACATATTTCCGCCCGCACACCCCACCCTCCATTCTGGAGTACTGGATTAGTGATATCAAGTGGACATTGCATTAAACACTACAAATGACGTAGTGCTAGGGTCTGGATTCGAACTCCAGACGATCGAGACTGTAGCTAAGCACTGTAACCAATGAGACTGCATTTTAATAAATTATAAATCTCAATGGGTGCATTTTGACGGAATGAACCGAGCATCTAGGGAATAAAACGACCCTTTAGTCTCATAATTCCTCATTGTGTCTTCTGTGCTATATTTCTACCAAAAGCACCATCAAAAGCACCCTTGTGGAGGAAATTTTACACAGAATAGTCAAAATGTCAAATTTTTCAAATGCAAAATGTAGCAATACTGGATTAGGAAATTAAACACTACCCCGGTATGTTGCTTTTATAGAACAAAATGTTTAAAAAGGTATTGTATATAACTAACCCTAACTCTAAACTTTCACTAATTCTAACAAATATTGTTAGGGGGGGTGCGGGCGGAAATGTTACCAATACATCATTCAGAATACAGTCTAGGTATTAAAACAATAAATACGTCATTCAGAGTAGTCTAGGCATTAAAACAATAAATACATCATTCAGAATAGTCTAGGCCTAGGCATACAGTACTCACATCCAACAAGACATGGAGTTTGGGGTCCTGTAACATGTTTTCTAAGAACTCCCGTTCCTGTACAGAGGAAGGGAGACAACTCAATTTTAAACAGCATTTGCCAAGGGAGACAACTCAATTTTAACAGCATATGGCCATAAGTCTGGTAAACTACATATATGTCACAAGGTTTAAAGATATTAAAGATTTAATCAAAGAATCATGGTTGTTTAAATAATACCAACAAAAATAGTTTAGAAAAATTAAATGTTTTCGTACTTCAACCTAAAAAATAAACCTGCATGTAAAAATTACATTTTAAAGAATGAAAGAAAAACAAAATTTTCAAATTGAAACTGGAATAAAATAAATTAAAAGTAACATTTTTATATCTCACTCTGTGTTTGTTCACATCATTGAATGTTAAAAAAAATTTAAATGAATATTTCTTGGTTGTTATTTTTTATTTTTTCAAATTTTTCTAAAACAAATTTTAAAACTTTATATTACACCAGAGATCATGAATTTTACATTACAATTTTTTATACAATTATACAATTTTTTTTTTTTAATTTTTTAAATAATATATATACATATATTTTAAAAAATTTTCTTCTTCTTTTTTTATTTTAACATGCACTGAAATGAACCTCCACACACAAAATGAAAAATAAAACCCCAAAGCTGACATGTTGACAATAGCTGACAATAGAGACGGTACTCACGTTTAGCAGGTTGTGAAGTTTGGTATCTTGGAAGACACTTTCTAGCAACTCATTCTCTTGTTCTGTACAGTCAGCCAAACACTGGATGTCTTCGAGTGAGTCTAGCACCTGGGAAACAGCTCCTTGGACAAAACAATTACCTCCCTTAGTTGGGTTTCTAGTTTATTATGATTACGGGCAGAAGGCCAGAACTCATTATGTTAAGTCTGTGCAAAATTCAGAGTAATTTTGTATTTAAGAACATTTTCTTTCTTCCTTTTTTCTTTTAATTTTTAAAATTTTTATTTATTTTTAATTTTAAATTAATTGGGGTTTTTTCGAAGGAGGGGAACATGCTTGTAAAATGTTGATGCAAATTTATATAATTTGAAACACACAAATTGCTTTCTTTTTAGATTTTTCTCCTTTTTTTGTAAATATTAAAACATGTTCTTTTAAGAAAGAAGACTTTCGACCGTTCTGTTTGTCAATCCTTAAATTATTTTCTTAATTGTTTAATAACATTAGTAAGAAAGGGAAATTTTTAAATTTAATTAAATTTGCATTGTATTGATTAATAATTGCTTCTCTTTGATTTTAGGTTTATAAATTATTTGTGTGTGTATATATAAATACACACACACACACACACACACACACACACACACACACACACACACACACACACACACACACACACACACAGACACATATACACACATACATATATATATTCCAATTAATCCATACATCTATCAAACCAGCCAATGACATATTCATCCCATCTCTCCCGTTCAGTCCATAATTATCCATTCAACCATTCCATCCGTCTGTCTATCCATCCTTAGCAATCCATGTTTATGTATCCATCTATTCATCCATTCATATATGTATTATCAGCTCATGGCACCAACAATCCACTCATCTATTCGTCCATATATTCAACCTCTTATTTCAATTCATCCATTCCTTTCAATCCATGCATGTCCACACATAATACATTGATTTCTATTCACCAGCAGAAGTGGCCTCTTCCTCCACTGTGTCTATTGATGGACTGGGGTCATTGTAGAAATCTGTCCACTTACTGCTGGACACTGCGGCCATAATAGCACCCTGGAACAAAAACAACAACACCATACTGACCAGTACTATTTGATAATTGTACTGCATTATAGCACATATAAGTTACAAGTACTTCTTAACAATATCAGAGTTAACTACTGAATACTCTCCAAAGTGGTCAGACTAAGGCCACAGCTAAAAGCTAATAGCAAAATGACAGGTGTGTGACATGGATAGCCAAAAGAGACAAGCACTTGACATGGTTGAAGAGACAAGAACTGGAATGTGGAGGTAGACAGCAAAAGATGTTGAAAGATAGGAATTGCCAGAATGGGAAGAAAGGAGATGAAATTCAAAGGAGAGAAAGGAAAGGGGGCAGTAGGGGGAATTAAAAAAAAGTAGATGAGGCATTCATCTCTGACTGGTTAAGTGTCACTACATAGACAACTCAAAGAAATGTTATATCTCTCACAGTATTTTAAGACTTAAAATTTACATGAGGCAGGAAACAAATTAAAAAAACAAAAAAACAAACAAATTCTGCTCAACATTAACAATATGCTTTCTGGTAATCAGTTTAACAGCAATTGGTTGCTTTCCATCTTATTTTTAAAAACAGTCCAGATAAATCCACAATTCATTATTATCATGTTGGTTTTTTTTGCATTAATTTGCTATTAAGAGGAAGTCACATTATAAGTCCTATAATGACGGCACTTATGGAACTTGCTGTCTTTGAGATATAACCTGCCGTAGATTACGAACATCACTGAAGGCACTTTTGTGCCATCGATAAAACTACTCAACAATGTCAAAATGTTTACACCTGGTGTACATTATGTGGCAGTATATAACAAATGTCCACATACAGCAACAAACCTTTCAATGTTATTTATTTGTGTGTGTTGTAGTGACGTCACAATCAGGGACAGTTTTCTGATTTCGTTAGTGCTAAGATGGCTTCGAAAACATGTGCTCAGGAATTTAAAATCACAAAATTCAAAGAATATTCCCGGGTTTTCCAGGACACGTGAGAACCCTGAGCCCATCTCCATTCCATGGCTTACCTTTAATTTTCTTCTTGCATTAAATTTTTTAAGTGTTTCAACAGTTTCATGTAGGTGTTTTCTCGGGGTTGATTTCTTATCCTGAAATACAACAAATCAAATGTATTGGTGCTTTAAATAGTGCCAAACAATACTGAGACATAACATTTTAAAAAGACATACAGTTGAACCTGTGTAAACCAGACCTTGAACAAACCGGAATGCGACCCTGTAAACACCGAGTCCTGTCTAAATCAGATAAATATTAGGTCCCCGGACATGATGCAATAGCCAAAGTAGTGATATCATTAAACACACAAAACACTATTCATGAAAGCCATTTGACTTTTTAATGATGAAAAAATGTTAGTCACGAGAGCACTGTAAAACACAGACACACAGATACAGACACAGACACAAAGAGACACACACACACAAACACACAGACAGACATACACACACACACACACACACACACAGACACACACACACACACACATACACATGCACACAGAGTTGTACTTACGTTGATCCAAGGATGAGATAAGGCCTCTTCAATGGACAAGCGTTTTTCAGGATCTACTTCTAGTAATCTGGAGACTAATTCTTTAGCTGAAGGAGACAACGCTTCCCACTGTTTCGATCTCATCTGTCAACAAAACACATGGAGGGTGTAAAATATACCGTATCACATACTATAGTGTGTAAAACATACCATAACATATCTTGTAGTGTGTAAAACATATCATAACACATAGTGTGTAAACTATACCGCAACACATACTGTAGTGTGTAAAACATACAATAACATATCTTGTAGTGTGTAAAACATACCATAACACACACTGTTGTATGTAAAACATACCATAACACATATTGGTGTATGTAAAACATACCATAACACATACTGTAGTTTGTAAAACATACCATAACACATACTGTAGTATATAAAACACATCTGTCAACAAAATACATTGGTGTGTAAAACATACCTGAACACATGTATGTATGTAAATATAACAAATACGGTTAAAAGTAAAACACAGTGTTGTTTGCAAAACATATTGGTGAGTGTAAAACTTATTACTGACATTGTAATATAGGTATATCCTAGAACTCTCAATTATTGTAGACCAGGAAAAACATGGTTTCATTTAGAATAAAATTGCAACAAAATTAATTTACCAGTTTCCATCCAACTACTTTTACTATCCACAAAGACAATCAGTGAAGCAGATTGAAAATCATCTAGTTGCCACCTATGTCTAGTTGACTCACAGTTGGTTTGTGTATGGTATGTATACAGTCAGTGAGAGATATTGAAAACCATCTAGTTGCAACCTATGACTAGTTAACTTCATAGTCATTTTGTGTACTGCAGAACATAAATTCACATGATAGATGCCCGGTTTGTGTACTGTATGTATACAATCAGTGAGAGAGATTGAAAACCATCTAGCTGACCACCTATGCCTAGTTGACAGTATATTTGGTTTGTGTACTGTATGTATACAGTCAATGAGAGAGATAAAAACCATCTAGTTGCCACCTATGCCTAGTTGACAGTATAGTTGGTGTGTGTACTGTATGTATACAGCCAGTGAGAGAGATTAAAAACCATCAAGTTGCCACCTATGACTAATTAACTTCATAGTTGGTTTGTGTATCCTAGAACATAAACTCACATGATAGCTGCCCCGGAGTATGAGATCGAACAGTCTGTCTTTCGTGCCGCAGAACGGCGGATACCCGCTGAGAAGAATAAACAGTATAACGCCAGCACCCCACATATCCACAGGTTTCCCATATGGCTCACGTTTTATCACTTCTGGAGCCATGTACTGTGGTGTCCCGACCCGACCTGTGGAAAAGACAGAGATAGGATGGTAATATTAGTTTTAAATTTATACCCAGTACCACCAGCCTTCAGTAAAAGTATTTTTTACCAATTATTTTAGTTTGGCATTTGATATATACATATAAAAAGGAAAATTGTTTTGGAAATAACAAATATGTTCTATTTTAAGGTGCAATTTGTAAAAACATTGTCAAAATATAAATGAAACAGTTATAGTGAAGATTGCCGTCTGCCCCACAGAGTTTGAAGTTGTATTCTGTAGATTGATAAATCAAACTAAATTCTATATTTAGTAATTGTTTTGTCAATCTACTAGATGGAAATTCATTTTATATGTAGGTATGTACATGTAGGATTTGAAATTTAAAAAAAAAAAAAAAAATCATTGCTAACTCGATTGTGCAGACAACAAACTTCAATTTTAGTGAGATGATGTACTTGTATATTGATCAATGTTTTTACAAATTGTTCACACAAAAACCAGAAATTTTTTGTTATTTACAAAACACTATTCCTTTTATTAACACATCAAGTGTGTAACAAAACATTTATGGCTCAGATGATTTTGAATGTTTCCAAAATTTATATATTGTAACATCAAACCAAATTGAAATAATTCACACACACACACACACACACACACACACACACACACACACATGCAAACACACACAAACACACACACACACACACACACACACACACACACACAGACAGACAGACAGACAGACAAAAAAACAACCAAAAAAACACAGCAACAAACAAACAAAAGCAAAAAACACATGTTTAGTTGAAGCTGGTACACAGTTATATATTTAACCTACAGTACAGGGCACAACAATAACATCAACCATCAACCCATACATGTAGTTACTTTCTTATAGTTTTTAATAATTAGTCTAAATAAACACACTTGTAAGTACAGGAGTAATTACATGCAGCTTGCAACTCAATGGCTGGTCCATTCTACTTTTACATTTTACTATAGTCATACAACTTGTCATACATTAGTCATATGTCTAGTCATGCATCTAGTCATATGTCTAGTCATACATTTAAGCATGTCTAGTCATATGTCTAGTCATGCATCTAGTCATATGTCTAGTCACATGTCCATTCAGATATGATATCAGTTTGGAAACCTAGCTAGTCAACTATATTGGTCGTCTTTATTGTTGGTTTGAGAACTGCAACTGGCCTCGGTGGTGCAGTGGTTAAGCTATCGTACTACAGGCTGATAGGTACAGGGTTCGCAGCTCAGTACTGGCTCCAACCCAGAGTGAGGTCTTGATGGCTCAATGGGTAGGTGTAAAACCACTATACCCTCTTCGCTCTCACTAACAACTAACCTACTAATGCACTGTCCTGAATACAGTCCAGATAGCAGAGTTGTGTGCCCAGGACTGAGGTATGTGTACCCAGGATAGCGTGCTTAAACTTTAATTCGATATAAGCACGAAAATAAGTTGAAATGAAATGAAACTGAGAACTGCACAACATCTAGTCTACAGAATGAAACAAGAAACCCACTGCGATCATACTGGTTCATTCTTTTGTTGAGCATCAAAGAAATTGTTTTCTTTGAAAACACCCCACAAAAAACTCCAATGTATTTTCTCACAGCATGTACTACAACCTTTGATATTTCTTTCTTTCGGTCTTCAACTTATTTTTGTGCTTGTATCCAATTAAGGTTCAAGCACACTATCCTGGGTACACACACCTTAGATATCTGAGCTGTCTGTCCAGGACAGTGGATTAGTTGTTAGTAAGAGAAAAGATGGTGTAGATGTCTTACACCTACCCACTGAGTCGTTAAATCTTGCTCTGGATAGGAGTCATTACCGGGCTGCGAACCCAGTACCTACTAGCCTTATGTTTGATTGCTGCTTATCTACGACGACACTGTCTACTACAGTCTTTGATGTAAATGCACATATCATGGAAAGGGAAATAATTCCCAGGTTCCACTGAGGGTAATTAAATCCTACCACTCACTGCATCTCTTGCAGAAGCCCTACAACTCAGCTGTTCGCCAATATGTTTTGTTTTAAACAGCAGAATAAGAAAACCAAGAAAACACACACACACACACACACACACACACACACACACACACACACACACACACACACACACACACACACACACACACACACACACAAACCACCTTCAAAAACCCACACAAACCCCCCAGCACTTTTACATTAAATGTCAGCAAGCACAAATAATGATTCCTTTGTAACCATTTTTTGTAATCATTTCTAACCTTTTATTTGCAGCACTTTTTTATTTGCTGCAGTACATCAGTACTACCCAAAAAGCTGTTTCTGACATAGCCATCTAAATTATCTGACACCATTTTGTTTTTAAATTGCCAATCTTCAATTTTTAAGTGAAAATTATTAATTACGACCTTGGTAAAATTTAGCTTTAAATATGCTTTTTCAGGATTTCACACAAAGGAAGTAAACAGATTTACGCTTCTTTCAAAAGGTCTATTATAACCTAAAAATTACCTTACTTGAAATAAAACTGATTCTTGAATTGCATAAACTGTTCCTCCAATGCAATTCGCAGATGTCAGAAAATTAATTACATGCGCATTAAAAAGTAAATGAAATTAGCACTTTCTCTTGCATTTATCTATAAACCTATACAAAAACATAGGTGTTCAAAGTGATAGAAATAAGCAGAATTTGTTACTAGTCCACCAGACAAATACATCTAGAAACATACTGGTACTTGTCTGGCAATATTTTCACTTGTTCAAATGTGATGGTTTGTTTTATTCAAGTACCAGGGTGATGTTTGTGATTGCTAGAAATGAAACTGCAATGAACATTTGTACTTGTCCACTGGACAACCACTGAGGCACATTTTTCTCGTCCAAATAGATTTTCACTTATCGGGACAAACGGACAAGTGCTTATTTCAAACTTGAAAGATGAAAGAAAGAAAGAAATGTTTTATTTAATGACACACTCAACACATTTTATTGACGATTATATGGTGTCAGACATATGGTTAAGGACCACACAGAAACCCGCCACCTTCACTTCATGGGCTACTCTTTCCAATTAGCAAGCAAGGGATCTTTTATTTGCGCTTCCCACTTGAAAGATGAATGCAATTCAAATATGGTTTCCACGCACGTGCGCGCGCACATGCACACACACACACACACACACACACAGGCATAAGATTTGTTGACCTAATTTATTATTATTAAAAATATTTTAACACATTCACTTTCATCCATCTGAGCATTTTTAGGATACTGAACTATATATTTGTCATATAAATGAAAAGTGAAATAGATTTAGCAATAGAAGCAGGAACAGAAGGTTAATTTATAAACATGCTTGATATAGAAAATAGAATATATATGGAACTAAAACTAATAAAGAATACACAAGTTTATGATATGTATTAAAATGTTTTAATACTCTTCTGAAATTCTTAACATGTAGTAAAAGTTTTGTTTTGTTTAACGACACCACTAGAGCACATTGATTTAATTAATCATTGGCTACTGGTTGTCAAACATTCTGTAATGTGTAGTACGTATTCAGATGAATCCAGCTACATTTTTCAATTACTAGCTAGGGATCTTTTATATGCACTTTCCCACAGACAGTGTGAACACATCACATTTAGTTAAAATACATATAGCATAATGATGTTCCAGTCAACATGATGTCATTTTCTCAGGTTTATCGAATGACAACATTAAGTTTTTTTGCGACGTCATCCAATTAGAACAGAGTAAATCATATAACCACAGAACGTTTGTAATTATATTGAATATAATCATGAAAATAAATAAAAATGAAGGAAGTAATAACTTCATATTGTCTCCATATAACAAAAAAAGGTGTGTGATATAGCTCATTAGTAAAGCATTCACTTGATGCGTGGTCATTCTGGGATCGATCACTGCCAGTGCCCCACGATTGGTATATCACAAAGGTCATGGTATGTGATATCCTGTCTGTGGGATGATACATATAAAAGATCCCTTGCTGCTAATCAAAAATAGTAGCCCATGAAGTGGCAACAGCAGGTTTCCTCTCTCAATATATGTGTGGTCCTTAACCTGATGCCATATAACTGTAAAATATGTTGAGTGTGTTAAATAAAACATTTCCTTTTTTCCTTCCTTTGATATACAAAAAAAAAGATGATACTTTTCCAGTTGGACTATATTAAGCTGCTGTACTATATAGTGGACTGATACTAGTGGTTTAGTATATGCATTAAAAACGGTAATATATATTAGACATATAGAAAGTGCTATGTTAATTTTGTTAGTAGCTATATGGGGTTGTGTAAGGGAGTTAACTCCTTCAGCACTACAGAACATGTCTTACCCTCAACCATCTCTCTCAGATCAAAGAGAGGTTCTATTCCAAAATCAATATACGTATCTGTAATACACCAAGAACAGGACAGTAACACATGCAAAACATCCCACACAATCAACGACAATTCTCTTTAATACATAAAGATAACAATAACACATGCAAAACCATCAATAAAATTAATAATAACAATTATATTTTTAATTCACCAAGAGGACAATAATAACAATAATGCATGCAAAACATTCCACAGAATAAAAATACATGTATGTTTAATAATTGTAAATATACCAAGATGACACTAACAGTTTCTGCCAGAATCAAATTTTTGAGTATGGTACTATGGAAAAAAAATAAAATAAAACAAAATAAAAAAATATGGAACTGAATGCGACCAGTATGGGGGAGGGTCTCCCTCAGAAAGAAAATGGGTTAAGTCATACAGTAATAATAAGTGTAATTAATTTTGTCAAAATCACAAAATCTGCAGGAATATTTAGATATGGCACCATACCCATTTTACACTCTGACAGAAATGCTGGGACTCCTTGTTACTGTCTTAGTCTAACATATGCAAAACATCCCAAGGATTCAACACATATAACTGTAATATGCCAACAATATGACAGCAACACATGCAAATTATTTTACAAAACTTACACATGCATATGCAAAATGTT